>JABXWE010042698.1:0-25596 GCA_014611495.1 Limonius californicus | reverse complement strand
CCTAAGCAGTCAGATATGTGCCAAAATGTTGTATGTTTATGTTTTTCCTATGAATTTCCCCTTTTTTGCCATACTTGTGCCCTAATGTACATTTACGTTTGTCCTAAGCAGTCAGATATGTGCCCAAATGTTGTATGTTTATGTTTGTCCTATGCCATTGCCTTTTTTTGCCATACTCGTGCCCTAATGTACATTTACGTTTGTCCTAAGCAGTCAGATATGTGCCCAAATGTTGTATGTTTATGTTTGTCCTATGCCATTTCCTTTTTTGCCATACTTGTGCCCTAACGTACATTTAAGTTTGTTCTAAGCAGTCAGATATGTGCCCAAATGTTGTATGTTTATGTTTGTCCTATGGCACTGCCTTTTTTTGCCATACTCGTGCCCTAATGTACATTTACGTTTGTCCTAAGCAGTCAGATATGAGCCCAAATGTTGTATGTTTATGTTTGTCCTATGCCATTGCCTTTTTTTGCCATACTTGTGCCCTAACGTACATTTAAGTTTGTCCTAAGCAGTCAGATATGTGTCCAAATGTTGTATGTTTATGTTTGTCCTATGGCACTGCCTTTTTTTGCCATACTCGTGCCCTAATGTACATTTACGTTTGTCCTAAGCAGTCAGATATGTGCCCAAATTTGTTGTATGTTTATGTTTTTCCTATGAATTGTTCCCTTTTTTGCCATACTTGTGCCCTAATGTACATTTACGTTTATCCTAAGCAGTCAGATATGTGCCCAAATGTTGTATGTTTATGTTTGTCCTATGAATTTTCCCTTTTTTGCCATACTTGTGCCCTAAGGTACATTTAAGTTTGTCCTAAGCAGTCAGGTATGTGCCCAAATGTTGTATGTTTGTGTTTGTCCTATGGCATTGCCTTTTTTTGCCATACTTGTGCCCTAATGTACATTTACGTTTGTCCTAAGCAGTCAGATATGTGCCCAAATGTTGTATGTTCATGTTTGTCCTATGTGATCATATTTTGTTACATGTTATATGTTTGTATTTATCCTATATATTTATGCTTATGATTGAAATAGTGAATACATTATTTAAAGCTTGCAGCTCTCCGACATGGCGATGTAGGATTCAAAAAGTGTACTAACATCAACTAAAGGTGGTGTTAATGCAGAAATAACCTAATCTAACCTAACCTAAGCTTTTATCCACAATACAACAAAATGTTGGCGAAATATAATTTGATGTTTACGATGTTAAAATAACGTCTACTAAAATACAATGGTCCAAAGAAAATCGTTAGGAGCACTTGTAGAGGCAACAGTTGATGGGTTCCCTCTGCTGTCATGTTTGTGTAGTAATTTCCAGTATGAATGAGGCAGCAAAACGTTTTGAGTTGTTATTTAGTTACAAATCAATTATTATTCAAAACTATAATAAGTGAATAAATAAAGAATGCGGATGTAAAACCGAATGACAGTTGTGGTAAACTGTCAGATGAATGAAACACACGAAAATGTAGATAAAAAATCAACCAGCTGTGTCCCCTTCATTTATAAATACCTGCTACAAAGATAAGTTGATGCTATCTATTTGTAAAGCAATTTCATTTAATATTATGAAATTCATTCTTTATGTGACGTTTACCAATAATAAATCAAGTAGTAGTAGATAGCTTCAACTTGACTATTTCTATATCATTATTGTTAACAAACCAGCACCCTGCATATATCACACACACTATTAAGTATCTATAAAATTGAAATTAAAAATTATAAAAATGTTATACAACCAAGAACCATTAAAAGACTTTTAAACAATTTCTTCTTTGTAAATATTTAAAATAAAATAAAAGGAATGATAGAATATTATAAATGCCAGCAGAAGTTTAACGAAAAACCTTGAAACAGTTCATATATCACAAGTTTTCATATAATATCCCATATTAAATGAATATTGTGACTAGACTAAATAAGCTGGCAATATTTAATATTGTGGTATAATTTTGCCACAACAAATTTTTAGTTTTTCTATAACTTTGAATAGACTCAAACAGTGTGACGTTGCACACAAACTGAAGGAACTTAACCTTGAGATAATCAAGCTGTAACAATTCTGTTTACCAGAAATACTAAAAACTTCTTATTTAAAAGTATCTTGCACCTATTTGTTCATGTGAATTCCATATTTGATTTATCAGGTTAAGTGAAAACTTTTCAAGGCTCTATAACCACGAATACCAAATAGATGTTGTGTACTTTATGGCACCCACTACTGTTAAATACACATGCATTTGGGACAGTTACGCACAGCTTCAGCTTTACCTGATTAGCAATCATACAGGCACGATTAACCGCTTCAGCTTCCACTTCTTCTGGTCTAGACATTTCATGACCCTCGGGGCCAGTTACTCCCTTTGCAAGCAGTCTTTCAGTGTTTTTATTTATGACAGATCCATTTTCAGCATGCACCATTGCAACTGCTCCTAGCTTTTTGCAAGTTTCAAATGCTAAGTACAATTCGGAATCATTAAGCATAAATGAGTATGCCATAAACATTTTAAACGAGTTCACGCCATGTTGCGAACAGAGAATATTCATCTCTTCCCGAACTCTGTCACTCCAGTATGGTACAATGACGTGAAGAGCATAATCGCAGCACACTTTACTATCCGCTTTTTCTCTGTATGAATAGTATGCATCGATCAACGATTCTTTATTCTTCGGACACACGAAGTCAACTGAAATAATCATTTCTTGATGAATTCTGTTTACAGTAACATAAAAATGCCGCCGAGGTTGGGTTGTTCAGGGTCAGTTAAATTTGATCATTCTCGACTGATTTTTGGTAACAACAGGTACATTACGAACAGTTATTAATAAGTACTAGTACATACTTATCATCGTAGTGCCTCCGGCAATGGCAGCTTTTGTTCCTTGATAAAAGTCATCCACAGATGTGGTTCCCATAAAATCAAACTCAAAATGAGTGTGAGGGTCAATGCCACCAGGCATAACTAGCCTTCCCCGAGCATCGATTACCCTCGTTCCTCCTGGGATGATTAAATTGCGACCCAACTGTTTGATAATTCCATCCTCTATGTAAACATCCTGCTCAAGCACTTCATCCTCGTTGATTATTTTGCCGTTTTTGATGAGCAAACGATTCTGAGCACTCTAGTAAAAAAATTTCCAGTCACCAATATTATTTTTGACAAAGTACTACAAGTCTTAAATGCTTAAGGAAGTAGCTGCGATTAGTTAAATGCCCCAATACTGCACAAGTAAAAAAGCAAACTGTTCCAAATTCTAAACTATCGTGTCTCGCTTATTCATATTATAAAATTGTGTAAGACAGATATGATCTTTTTATACACATTGCGGCTGTTGTTTATCTAGTTATTTATTGTGAACTTAAAACACGCTGTTAATAAATGCAAAGCTTCAATTTGCCTTGTTAGAATATAACATTAAACAAAATATTTGAAAAATATTGGGAACTATATATACATACGTTAGATGCCATGTTTTCAGATTCAATACTTATACAAGTCAACTGTCTTTCGTAAAGAACAGTAAGAGTACTAATTTTATTACTACAGCAGCTACATTTATAACAGAAAGCAAAGCAGAATGGTTACTGATAAGAGCAATGCAAAATAAAATTAAAATATATAGTCCAGTATATACATTATCTTCCTAATATCATATTAAATATCTGAGCAAAGGCCATAAATGGCCACATAAAAAAAGCTCCAATGACCCGCACTGTACTGCTAATCGTTGAACTATTAGCAAGTTTATCATACATTTTGTAATAATATTCAAAGTTATTATCATTGAGTCCAAACACTGTTAGGTATCTACAAAAATAACAAGTGAATAGCCTTGCCCCTGCCCCACCTAGCAGGTGTGATACGTTTACATATAAAAACGTGACGGAAGACCAAGTATTGTTGAAATTGCGTACTTCTTTGGCCTTTTAAAACGCTAACTGTAAGCTCGACTTTTATGTCCGACTGCCCTTAATTGTCTACTTCCTCATTGAAGAAATTGTAACATTCCAATGGTGTGGCATGACTTACAGTCAGAATTACGGCATGAGGAGATGAAAATATTAAATCAGATTTAAACTTTAGAAGGTGTCTCGAATTACAGATAAATTTAAAAAATAAAAAACAAGATAGTGATCGAATATTATTTCTAACAATTTGTTTGTCGACTATTCCACTGTCACAATATAATGAAGGTTCATTTTAATTTATTAATTACTTATAAGTACTCTTACAAATAAAGTAAAACGCTCATAAATTAATCTTTAATTAAGGACCAAAATCTTATATTATTAATAGTAACTTCTTCCTTGTAGAAAACTTTTACTATTGTGTTTCTTAATCTAGCACTTATAAAAGAGGTCGAAGAGATTACTTGACCTACAAAGATTTTATGTTACATAGAGAGTTTAGATGTAATAAAGATTGTAAAAGAAATCTTTTTATTAGGCATAACAACTTTTGTGTACCTACATAAGATCGTAACACATTTTCTCATGAAAATTAACATGAAACTGCACTTTTAGTGCAGTTGTAACTATAATTATCCACTTAAAGTAATTGTAGGTTGTACGTGAGTTCAATCGTAATTGAGATCATAGCACCAATGGGTCTATTAGTGAAATTTTTAGAAAATATTGCAACCTAATTATGGTAATTTCTACTTAAGTTTAAGATTAGAATCAGAAAAAATATACAACAAATTCAAAAGTTCTACTTTAATATTTGATACATAAAGTTCTTTACACCTAAAAACTGAATGGCCGCAGAAAGCGGAAAACGCCAGTCATTCTAAATGCCAATTCGTACAGGATGTTAGGAAGTTCCTGAACTTGAAGTTATAAATAAATATTCATATAACATACTTTCTAAATAAACATCTTGGTAAATTAATATTTTCTTTTAATGTTATATTGCCTATTGTACCTTTCAAGAGGTATTTTAGATTTTCAATGTTAAATTAGCTGTCTGCATACTAACCATCCAAAATGTAAATTAAATTTTATTTCTAAATTAATATTAATGTATATTATAATCATTCGGTTACATAATATGTTTACCAAGATACATCTGTATGGGTGTTTTTATATTTTTAATTACTTTTACAAGCGCAATACATAAGCAGTCTAATCTAGTAATACATTAACCAACTACACATAAGGACAATTTGGAACAACCTTATTTTGAAAGCAAACCGAGTGCCTAACACGCCCATTGTTTATGGGCCATTCATGGAATTTAATATCATCTAAAGTTTTATTAACACTACACGATTTTTAAACAACACATTCTAGAATAATTTAAAATCATTAAATATTACTAGACATAGATTAAAAATAGGCTAAAAACTATAAGAATGCTCCCTGTATTAGAAAAAAAAAAGTTAGATACATATTCTTTTAATTTTCCTTGGGAAATCCCCAGAATTTCTGATTACTGCTTATTGCTATTTCTTCAATATTTTTATCTATGGCTTGAGATGAGGATTGGAAATATTTTTAGAACCCGGAAATATTCACGGTTACAAAAATTGATTTCTTAATTTTACAAGAATTTTTGAAATGTGGGTGGCGTTTTCTTCACACCCACTGCAGTTTCTATAGTTGGTAAATCTCCAAATTTTTAGTAACAATGAATGTAATTCTACTCCTAAACACCATTTAATTTAAAAAAAATACTGATTTTACAAGGGATATGTACAAAATAATCAATTCGTTAAATTTAATTATTTAATTAGAATCTGAAGCAAACGTAATTTCTATTAAAAACGTCTCGTGCATCAGATTCGAGTTAAACAACTCAATTTGAATTACAAATTTATATATATATTCGAAATTTAAATAATACAGACGGTTGAGGGATTCGTAACGGACAAAAATAAAAACCCGCGTCACGTTATTTATTGTGCATTGCACATTTAATTTTAGAACATTCTATCTAATTATTAAAGAATATGCATTTCCTTCAGAACGTCTGTAACATTATATAAGCGTGGCTTGTAAAATCAATAAAATTCTTAGTCGCACATGGAAAGCGTTCATGAGTCCATATTAGATCATGTTAACAATTTAACATTTTGCTAGCCGGAAGTGAACTCATCCTTATACTATATGGGGATAAAATCCTAATTTGGTACTACGTTATGCAATATGCAATACAAATGCACCTGTTACCCCTACCTGTAAGTGAATGGGTACTTTTTTTACTGGTGTACTCATGGCCGACGTCAACGGTTCGCTGTGTCTGCTGCACTCAGGAATACAACAAAACGAGTTAAATGTAAAAGCCAAAACAAATTATCCCCGGCGTTACTACGGTACCGCGTTCGTAAATAGTACGCAATACTCTAATACACTGTTCGATGGGAGCTTAGACTGCTATGCGACAAAATTCCCACCGTTGACGTAGGCGTAGCTGTTGGGCGAGGTTTACGTTACCGTTACGACGCGAAATGGCGGTCATTGGCAGTTGAAGCTTTTGGCAAGGCTGTGTCTACTGTCTCGACAGATTGGCAATAACATTCTTGAAGGTAGCTACTGCCAAGGTTTCGTAGCAACCACCTGTAAACAATGAAGTTAACAATTGAAGAACTGTCATGTAATAGGGGATGTGTCTACGTTTACGTTCTATTACCGCAGAGTTTATGACGATTAAGAACCCAAAACCCAAAAAAAAGGTTGCATTACAAAAACAACATTTTTAAATATGGCAAAATATTAGCTTGTTGATGTGAATTGGTGTTATTTTTAAATAAAAAAGTTTCCCGCGCTTTTTGATGTTTATTGGTTTAGTGGTAGCGTTTCTTTAGACAGGTGCATCTGGATGTAAACGAGGGTTAGGATTTGAATTTATTATTTAAATTAATATTCCTCTGCAAATACACTACTAAAGGGTAAGTCAACGCTAATGGTATTACAGTTGACAATTTTGCTTTATTTTAGGATGGATGAATTTTATGAATATGAAGAACCGGCGTTATCCGATGTTTGGAAAACCTGTGTTGTTCCTTCCCTGAAAGCTGTATTTTCAAAACTTATAGACCTATTAATGTACAACATAGTATTTAATCTGTTAACACAATCCAGTACGTAAGGTAAAATTGAAATAAATTGTATTTAACTTTTTGAATTTTAGCTGTTCTCCCAGTTGTTGCTTTTCACTTGATTTCTCTCGCCTTGGGAATCATTCTTTTATTTTCGACAATTGCTGAAGAGAATATTTGGCATTTTGTGCTTTTTCTGCTGGTAACCTATATATTTATATATGTTTTATATCATGGGAACGTAAGAAGATTTGGATTAAATATCGAGTACATTACTGGAGTTACATGTATTGTATATTTGCTGTTATGGTAATTCCTTTTAAGTTTATGTCATCCTTCATGGACTAGTCGAAAATTCATCTTAGTTATTCATTAGCCAGTCCTTAATTCATTCTGACTTTATTATCAGAAGGTATTTAGTAATCATTATATCTTCAAATAATTGATATATTCCTTTAATAATGACTTTGTTGGGATTGTATAAAAAATAAAATTGTTAATGTATATTCGCAATAGGCTAAAAATGTCGATCATAAATATTGTGGTTTCATTACTAATATTAAATATATTTCAGCGAATTCTATCATCCTAATCAGGATAATTGGATGCAAGCTAGAGGATTATTTATGGTAGCTGCTATGAAAATAATCTCACTTTCTTTCGATGTGCAACATGGCCTAGTGCTTCCATCATTATTCGCATTTTTGGGATATGCATGTTGTCCGGCCAACTCTTTGTTTGGCCCATGGATCACTTTCAATGAATATGTTGCAGTACAGCAAGAACCAAACAAGAAGGTATGTAAGCACTGAAATGTGAAAATGGTTTCTTCGTAATGGTATTGCATCATTTCAGAATTTTAAATGGGTGCAACGAATTATCTGTACCATTCTAGTATCTATGTTTTTCCTAACGGTTTCGAACTGCTGGGGAACGCATGTTGTTCCAGATGATTCCTATAAGTAAATAGAATATGTTTATAATGTGGTACACATGATATATCATTGTTTTATGTATTATCATGAATTTGCAGGTGGTTCGTAGCGTACCGACAGGCCCAGTCATTTCGAACCAGCCATTATTTTATATCTTATATGTCGGAAGCAATCATGGTTGCAGGCGGTTATAATGATGAAAAGCACAGATCGCAAAATGCATGGGGATATCAGATAACAAACCCATTTGACATTGAATTACCGACTTCATTAGTTAGTGTTGTTGTGAGTTGGAATATTCCAATGCACAGATTTCTAAAAAAATGTGAGTCTAAAAGACAAGTAATTTTTAAACTGATTTTACTTTAATTGCAGATGTATATCGAGCGTCTTTACAGTTTGGACATTTTAAAGCAATATTGGCCACGTATTTAGTTTCCTCTTTATTGCACGGATTCAATGTAGAAATTGCTGCAGTTTTGCTAACAATAGGACTATATTCATATGTTCAGCTGAAATTCCAAGATAAACTTTCAGCGGAACTGAACTCATGTTTGCGTGTGCGTCCATGTAAATCTTGTAGTCACAAATATAAAAGAAACAATGTTTGCGTAAAATTTGCTCATTTATTGTTTTCTTGCCTTACGATATTTAATCTGATTTATTTAGGTGTTTTGATGGATTCCATAGGGTATCCTGATTCTCCAAGTGTGTACACTAAATGGGAAAATTTGGATTTCCTAAGTCATTGGGTGATGCTTGCCGTTCATATTTATACTATTGTATAATTGAATTTGGAAGATGTAGATGGAGGGAAGTATAATTGTAATCCCTCGAAGCATTTCTGTGATTACAATACCTGCCAAATTATAGAATGGAGATAACACATTCAGTAGTTGTGCTCTATTTTACAGTATTATATATTAACAATCTCGTGTAATTTAGTTTTTTTAAATTTTATCTGCAAATAACTTTATTTTTTTGAATAAATTGTTTATTCAGTATTGTAAGTTTTGTACCATACTCTATATATGTATTTAAGTATTTTTGTATCACTTTGAATGTCAAAGCACCTTAATGATGATTATTTTATTTTTACCCAAAAAGGGACCAGAATTTTTTTTAAATTCCCTGTTTGTCGGTACTGGATCCCAGTGTCCGTTTAGCATTGGGAATTAAATTAATGGCAATCGTCGGTTATGGCTGCACTAGCGGAGTAATAAAGCTCTACACATATGCCATACACCAGACAGGTCAAGCACTAACAAGGTCATCTGCAGAGTCGAGCCCTGTTGTACACAGCACAAAGCAGCGTAGCTTTGCGTTACACCGCCTCTACTTAAAGCAACGGTTCAACAGTAAAAAAATATTAAAAAAACAAATTGCATTATATTCGACATCCCGAACAAAAGGAAATCCATGCCCCTAATTACCTAACTTTTGTTTAAAAAGTACGATTGTTTTAATGGCAATTGTTCAAAAATGTACATGTTGAAAATAAAAATTACTTCAACTAGTCAAAAATGTTTAAAACTTTCATGGTGTTATACAAAGTGAGACACACCTTGTAACAATATTTTTGTATATTATTTCAAGAGATTTATAATAAATATCCAGACTGATATAATAATAGTCTTTCTAGTACCTTCATCATATACAATATATATAAACTTGAACTGTAGAAGAGTCTTTGTAATCTATCTTGAACAAAAATCTCTATTTAAATAGTACTCATTTTGCTTTGGGATTATGTGACTGTAAACAGATTATTAATGCTTTACCTATATACTTGAATTAATTTAAACTTTAAGAGGAATTAACTGAACAACATGACTATTATATTTCTTTGGGCAGCATAGCTTGGTATTGTTTATACATATTTCATTAGCATAGAAGAACTAAATCTGGATAAAGAAAGATAGTAATTACATTTTTAATAATCGTATGGATTTTCAACATCCAAAGTTATGAAGCATTGGAAAAACTACAACGGCAGTGCGTATTTTGTTAGCCCCAAGTAAAACTGAAATAGTTAAGATGATGAAGTATATGTTGTTTTTCTAAGTGCTATTTAGAGAAATTGTTAAGAGATTGTAAAATTAAATCGGTAGTAGTAGTTAATAGGTAAATATGTTACTACAACAGTTTCTATTTGCTTGATCAAAAACCAAGATCAATATAAAATGTGCTGATTCCATAACTAGATCTCTTTGACAATTACATGTTAATACGCTGAAATAATTAGCAAATAAATCGAAAGCTGTTGAAATTAGTACCTAATATTATTATGTACATACTTATTAATTAATATGAATAAGTAAGGCAAGAAACAATCAATGCGTTTATATTTTAGTGCCTTTATCCACCATTATTACATACTTTGAATTATATCAATGTGTGTATAATCTTAATTTAAAATATAGTCTTTTACAGTAAATGAAAATTTGAAGTCCTAAGACTTAAATAAATGATATTTAAACAGATAAACATCGCATACTTCTGTTCCTACTTTCATAAAGCGTTCACTTTTATATAAATATAATAAACTGAAACAATAAAAAGCTTTCTTAATGTAGTGTTTGGTACATACCTGTCAAGCTCCTATGTTATGAATCCTACATTTTTATTAAATTTCTGGTTTAAATCTTGCAATACAGCCACGTCAATAGTCATAGTCGCCTATCTGTACAAAAACTTATTTAGTTAGCCACTGAATACCAGTCACTTGTGATAACAACTTATCTGAAATGTTTTGTAAGAGGAAGGGAAACGCTTCACACTGAATTGAGATAAAGATTCTTTTAAGTTCTATTGATGTATGTTTTCACCAGTTTGCCTACTACAATTTTGCAGCAGAAACTATTTTTTCATTGATTTTATTTCATACATTTATACTTCTCAAAATATTGAATCATTTATATTTTTGTACAATTTGAAGAATTTAATCTATATTTATTAATTTAATCAGTTCTTTTATTTATATAGACATGTGGTTCTATCGACCTTTTCATAATAAAATTTATTAATTTAAAAATACAATTCTTCCACTTCTCCCACTTTTTTTCGATTGAAGATAGATCTTCACTTCGAATGTGGAAAGATAACTGTTTAAAATTTCTAAACATTTCCAAAGAATAATTATTGAAATGGACTAACGTTTGAAAATTACTGGAGTGTTGCTATAAAAAAAACTGTATATGCTTTAATAAGCAATATATAAATTAATTTGTAGTAAATTAAATAGTGTTTCATTAAAGTTAACATTTAGACTCTTATTATGTACATGAATTTTGATTTACATGGTTTATATTATCTATCTTAATATTGTTTTACCATTTAAACTTGTTCTATTTTAGATTAAAAATACAGGGCGTAGCACCTGGTATGCTAATACTGCAACCCAATATACATATGTGTATGCAACACAGATAAATATTGTTAGTATATCTATGGTTTCTACTATCTATCTTGATATTATTTTACCATTTTTTCTGTGTAATTTGTATTGCTTTTACTTTGGTAGCGTAGTTTTAACATTGTAACAATACACTATATCATTTTCTTAAAGTTTTGATAAATTTGATCTTCACTTTATATATTTCCGTCTTTTATTAATTTTTCGTTGTGCTACAACTGCTTCAAAGTTATTTTAAAGGTAGATATAGAAAATCAAAACTTGTTCTATTTCCGATTAAAGATACAGGGTGTAGCACCTGGTATGCTAACACTGCAATCCAATATAGGTACATATGTGTAAAAGCAACACAGATAAATATTGTTAGTATATCGATGGTTTATATTTATATCATCTATCTTAATATTATTATATCATTTTTTATTTGTAATTAGGATTTAGATTCACTTTGGAAGCGTATTTTTAACCTTATAACAATTCACTATATCAGCTTTTCCTAAAAATCTGATAAATTTGATCTTAGCTTTACATATTTTCGCGTGTTAATAATTTTTCATTGTTCTACAATCGCTCTACGGCTATTTTGAAAGTAAGTATAGGAAATTAAAACGTATTCTATTTCCGAGTAAAAATACAGGGTGTAACACCTGACAAGCTAACACTACAACCCAATATACATATGTATTTGCAACACAGATAAATATTGTCAGTATTATATGTAATTAGATCATGTTGGGTTGGCATAACACGTTGAATGTCATATTTGTCTAATTAGTTACATATACAAAACTTTACAGTTGAACATTAAAACTTATTTCATCTCCGATTAAAAATACAGGGTGTAGCGCCTGATTTGCTAACACTGCAACCCAATGTACCTACATATTTGTTTGCAACACGGATAAATATTGTTAGCATTATATGTATTTAAATCATGTTAGGTTGGCATAATGCGTTGAATGTCATATTTGTCTAATAAACATTAATTTTATGTACATAATTCTAGTTAGGTTACATATACAAAACTTTACAGTTGAACATTAAAACTTATTTTATTTCCGAGGAAAAATACAGGACGTAGCATCTGACAAGCTAACACTGCAACCTATAGGTACCTATGTGTGTCAGTAACCAACCTAGATCAAATTTGTTAATACTATATGTCATTGAATCATGATCATCAGATGGAGAATGGTAAAAGGATACATTTGGTCAATACTTCTTTATGGGATGGAAGCCTGGACCTTGAATCAAAAGGATGTAAACAAACTGGAAGCTTTTGAAATGTGGTTGTGCAGGCGGATTCTTAAAATTTCATGGACAGAAAGAATCCCAAAACACGAAGTTCTACGTCGCATGAGAATAGATCGTGAATTCCTTTGCAATATTAAAAGAAGAAAGACAGCATATTTGGGCCATCTACTGAGAAATGAGAAATACCAACTATCTCAGTTAATAATGCAAGGAAAAATAGAAGGCAGGAGGGGAAGAGGAAGAAGAAAGACGTCTAGGCTAAAAAACATAAGAAATCGGACAGGAATGAATGTACAACAAATATTCAGAACGTAGAAGATAGAGAAACGTTTGCCAACGTAATCGCTAACTTCTCATCCAGAGAAGGCACCGTAAGAAGAAGAAGATTGAATCATATTAGTTGGCATGATGTGTTTAATGTTATATTTGTTTATGTTAATAAACATTAATTTTAAGTAATTCTAAGGTTACATATGTAAAGGTTTATAGTTGAACATTTTACCATAGTAAATAATTACTTTAACATGTTTAAAATTGCCTCTCCCACTTCAGTGGTACTGATAATAAACCTACATTGATCATCTGTCACATACAGAAACTGCAGGTGTTGTTAAAAATAAGTATTAAATTAGCAATTTTGATCTACTGACACAATAAAATAATAGTAATCGTCTTAGTTGCTTTAGATATATGCAGTGTACTTGTGCCTAGGTACGTTCGTTGTACCTAAATACCTACCGAGGTACTTATTACCGCAAGTATCTTCACCTGCACCTAGTTCTTTTTTTAAAAGTACCTTGTACCTAAGTACTTAAACAAAGTAGATACATATTTATATATTATTTGCCTTAAATGTTTTTCGTATTTTTGTTAATCAACATATCTACCGTTTTTTAGTTGATCCATTTAACAAAATGTATAATTTTTATGAGCGGGCGGGGATGGCTCAGTGGTAGAAGAGCCAAGCTTCGGATGTAATAGTCCAAACGCTGTTCCCGGTTCGAATCTCCCCAGGTTTGGAAATTTTTCTAATTCCCTGGGTGATCGGTACTGGGTCTCGGCCTCCGTTTGCCATTAGGGATCAAATTAATGGCACTCCTCGTGTTACGATCGCACTAGAGGAGTAATAAGATCATATACACAAAAAATACACCACCATACCAGCAGACTAAGCATGGTTATGCACCAACATGGTAACCCGCAGAGTCGAAAAGCGATGGGCCTCTAAGGCCTGTGAAAGCTTCATATAAAAAATTATTTTTATGATCACTGATTAAGTCGGAACAAAAATTAAGTATTCCAAAATAACAAAGCAATTTGCTGGAAGGCTCACACGCCGTCGCAGCCGTTAAATATTTTTAGCCCGGCCGCCGCCACAAAATTAACCAGCGGTGCGCCGCCTTCGCGATCCTAGTCTGCAAGATCGAATTTTCATTGTTTTAGATTTTAGTTCTAAAAATCTTTTGTATAATCTAATATATAAAAACATAAAATAACAGTGACCGATAGGCGATAATGCTGCATTTTAAAATGTCAAAAAAATATTCAGATAGTAAGGCTCTAAATAGGATAAAAGAACATCCAATGTTGCTCAAACCTATCTATTGTTCAGTCATATTTTGGATAATCCCATTCCTTGCTAGGGTCTATGACATTTCGCCGAATGTCCAAAACGCCGGGATGCCCATAATGCCGCCTGCTGCTCGAAGACCATTTCGCCTACTAAGGCCAAAACGCCGACCAATGTTAAACGACGCCACAGAGATTTATAACTAAGCATCAAAAACGAAAATGGCCGAACGTGCATGTCCATTAATATTACGGTTTCTGCATGAACACTTGTCAAATCAGACTAAAATGCCGACAGTAGAATGTGACTAAAACGCTGAACTCTCGTAACGGGCACTTAGTAGACCGCAACCAAAACGCAACTGTGTATATTTTAATAATGTGCATTCAAATCCAAATTGACTGATAGGATAGAAGAGAAATATGAATACGTTTTTAGTATCAAATATCTAGGGTGACGCAGTACAATTAAAATGTGGAAAATGTTAAATAATTCCCACATAGTGAAATTAAATAAATGTGTCGTTAATAATAGATTTCCAAGTAAGAACAGTATTTTACTCTTTTAGCTAAGCAGTTTTATGTTCGTTTGATATTTGTTCGAATTACGTACTTATTCTAATTTTGAAGTAGAAAAAAAATAAATCTCAGTCTATCATTTGCAACAATTTGAAATTTCTAAGTTAAGTGTAAGTATTGTCACATTCTAGAACTTCTGATATTTTTAAGAATATACAAACTGAAGTGTTTTGAGTACAATTTTTCTATTTTGTTTATACAGATTAGAATATAAATGTTTGTTGGCTGATATGTAACATAACTGTAAACGCTAGTGCATGTATACGTTGCGATTGTTCAAATACAAAAAATAATTCTAGGCAACCATTTACATAATCATACTTATAAGTCAATACAATATTAGTGCAGGTGCGATGACATTGAAGTTTTATTATGTGTTAAATTAACTGCAAAGTGTGGCTACATTCCCGTTTCCAATGTGCAAGAAATATTGACCAACTAATGGCGTGCGCTAATAACAGATACATTACATCCTTTTGGCTTGACTTTCTATCAAGGTAAGCAAAATGAAATCTTTAAAATTAACGCAATCGTCAAAACGTAACACCAAGGATTTGGAAGGCCTACAAAACCGTTTATTATTTATTTACTAGGTATATTTGAAACATATATATTTAATCGTTTATATCTAAAAAATGGATCCCTCAATATAGTTAAAGTTGTTTTATTTTTGTAAACAGCGAATTTAGAATGACGCAAGACCAGTGTTATAGAGCCTCTTAAATCGCATAAATTTTCCTAATCGCCTAGGTTAAAAATTGAGGCCTTCGATTTTAACCCTTATTTGTTGAACATTTACTACAGATTTGGTACAAATTTTGTTCTTCTTTAGTGTATAGCGTCCTTGTATAAAACCCTTCCGCTTCTATTTTAACCGCACTTAGGTACGTCTATACCACACCGAATCTAAATGTACAAAAAATGGAAAGGAGTCTGAAAATATTTTTATCCTAAGCTGGAAGCTGCAAATATTAGAAATTTCCATTGTTGACTGCAACACAGGTTTTTGTTTCTGTTTGGAATACTGGAACTTACATTCGAGTTAAAAGTTTAAGTTAACCATGTAGATTGTAGGATCTATTGCTTCTCCACTACCAACATTTTATTGAAATTAATTGACTAATTGTCACATTGTTTTTTGACAAATCTAGCAGGGCTATTATGATATTAAAGGTGTACTAATTTAATAAATATCCCGTTTTTCACCCCACAGCTTCGGAATAAGACCGCAAATCTTCTTAAATCGAAATTTATTAAAGATTCGTTTTATCGTTCCCTGCCGAAGATGGTTGCATGTTTGCACCGTTTTATACAACTATGTTATTTGTCAAAACAAGAGGGAACTACTGGACTATTAACTATTGTGTGCATCATGTGAATATTGAATTAGTGTACTTTCATACTGGGAGGCATAAATATAACGAGCTACGAACTATCTGAAGAAATTCAAAAACATATTAAGTAAAAATATTAATTTTGACAAGCTCGTCTAAAATGAGGTAAAAACATATAGTTTAGTGATATAAATACATTTATCGACATTCTGTAAGAAACAATACCTCTGTATAGGTAATAATGGTTATTTAATCAGATAGCTACCCAACTTTCACTTGCAATAATAATTTTTTAAAATTATATTTTTTAGCAATTCGAATTTACACTCTATCGGCTAGTTTTATATTCTAATTCATAATTACATTTATAAAACTGTACATATAAGGTTTGTTCTAACACCTCGAGAACCTGTTCATCACATGGTCACGCGTATGCGCAATAGATGAAACGGAACGCGTTTTATGTTTCGCGCATGCGCGTGACCTTGCGATGAACGGTTTCTCGAGGTGTTGCAATAAATTGTAAGCGATAAACCGTTTCCGCCATGTTCTGCTTTTGTCTAGGCAGATGTATTCTTCTTTGTGGTATAAATGGATTTTTTCCTTTTTAACGTGAAATGTTCCTAAGCCTTAAAGACGTGTTTATATGTCAAATGGTATAATGAAACAGAAGGAGAAACAAGATATCTGTCTTTCCGGTTTAAGAAAACTGCTGTCTAAGATGGGAAAGCGCTCAAATATTTAATTTATACGTAAACATATGTTCCTGTCAAACTAGCATTTTTTTATATGAAAGGTGGATCTAAAATGACGAAAAAATTACCTACATTACCTTCTATTAGAATTTATTTGTGTACAAGAATAGTTGCTTATTAAATAAGAATGCATTTTTGAAGGAATTTTTTGCAAAATACGGTTATGTGCATTTTCATACATGTACACTATCCTGTATGTATTTCCTTAAAAGAATAAAAAACTGCTATTACTTGAAAACCTATTATTAACGACACATTTATTTAATATAACTATGTGGAAATTATTTGATATTTCTACATCTTAACAGTAGTGCGTCACCATAGATATTTGATACTAAAAACACATTAATGTTTTTGTTCTATCCTACCAGATAACTTGAATTTGCATGCACATTATTAAAATATACACAGTTACGTATGTCGCCGTTTTGGTTGCGAAGGACTAAGCGCCCGTTATGAGAGTTCGATGGTCGGAGTCGTCAAAGTGTTTCTTATGACAATTCAATGAGAGTTCTGTAACGCCGGTCCTTACCAAATCAATCCCGGTCAGCCAGTTCATCACTGAAAACCACAATTGGAAGTGCTATATTTTATATTTCTGTTATCTTTTATTTTAGGATTTGCGTAAAAAAGTAGGTAATATCTAAAGCTTCATTTAATAAATACATTTAATAAAAACAGGCTGTCGGATAATACTTTTGGAACAGTATTAATATTAAAAAAATCGCAGCAAAATTTGTATTTGTATTTTTAAAATTTGTGTTAATGTATTTACAAATACGTTTTTTAAAACTGGCTTGGCGTTGTTATTTTCATAAAAAGTAGCTGATGTGTACCTATAATTTTCAGGTACAATTATAAAGTACCTATACCTGTACCTAGACACTTTTTAAAAAAATGTACCTATACCTGTAACTAGGGGCTTTTCTGTCTTTGTATCTGTAGATGTACCTTGGTATTAAAAAAACAAGCACCTGTTACAACATTGCAAATATGTACGTTGGGTTGAAGTGTTAATTTGTAAGGTGTTGAAGTTACGTGGGTCGCCCTGTATAACAAAGTCCTTAATGGAGTTACAATATAGATTTCAAGATATCCGTTTTTTAGGAATATGAAAAACATTTAAGGGCACAATGTCTGCTTTTTTTACTTTTTCATTACGTGCGGTTAAAGAATTAAAAACTTCAAATTTGAAGTTGAATGCAAATTACGATATAATTATTTTAAAATTTTTTTGGTGTAATTTGCTGTTGTTGTTAGAATGAAACCAGAGAACGTACAGTTTTTCAATACAAGTACTAGATATAGTTTTGAGTGACGACTGACAGCCAAATGCCCTTATTATTGGATCCTCGTGATTTTGAATTCCAATTAATTTATTGCTAGGCTTCACGATATCTATCTGTTTGACATGTGTAATTTACCAAATGCTCAATTTTGTGTTACAAATTGATTTCACACGTATATTCTATTCACTGCATAATAGGTTTACATTTGAGTATCCATATCGCATAAAATGGAATTGATTGTTATACAGCATTATGTAGTATTGGATGACAAACAAACGCATTACATATGTATATGAATGCAACTAACCTCTTGCTTTGGTTAATAAATGAGTACTTTGTTGAACAATTGTAGGTTTGAAATGGAAATGAACATAAAATCTTTAGAGTAGACATCACAAACTATGCAGTAACTAAAAGTTCATATTTTATACACAATATTTAAAAATTGAAGGATGGGTATCAGGAGTGGAAAGCAGGTCATTGCTCTCTATTGATAATTCGAGTTTTAACCAACCAAAGATTTATGATATTGTAGAAGATTGAGAAAAATTTGTCAATGTAATCGCTAACTTCTAACATACACAGAGAAGGTACCATCTGAAGAAGAAGAAGTAGAAGAGGAAGAACAGGAAGAAGAAAAACAAGAAGAAGAAGAGGAAAAAGAAGATTCAATTTAAATGATGTAATTGTATCTAATGATAATAATTCGTCTAATAGTAATTTTAGATTGGACTAACTTTGCCTTATTCATACTACCACATGTACAAAATAATTTTAGATAAAGGGTGGCTTTGTATGTCAGAACGTATGTCGCACTTTGAAACTGCTTTTATGTCAGAACGTATGTCGCACTTTGAAACTGCTTTTAAATTGAGGGGATCGAGGGTTTATTTTCAAGTACATATTACAATAAATGTTCAAAATGTCCACCGTTTTCATCCAAGCATAAATTTACACGCCTTTTCATGTTATCAAATGCGTTTTGGAGCATAACGGGTGTGATATTGGCACATTCTTCAACTCTTCGGTTGCGCAACTCAAGAAGTGTGTAAAGTGGAATTTTAAAAATTGTGTTTTTCAAATGCGGAAAAACAAAGTAATCAAGAATAGTCAAATCTGGTGATCTCGGCGGAAATTCTGGTTCACAACGTAAACTGATCAGGCGATCGTCGAAAAACTGACGCAAATAAGCAATGGATTGTGGAGTCGTATGGGAAGTGGCACCGTCTTGTTGGAAATATCCATGTTGTAGCTCATCGCCATGAAGTTGGTGGGTGAAGGGGTTTAAGATATTGTCTCGATATCTTTGAGCATTGACGGTTCCTTCAAAGAATATGGGAATTAATCGTCTTCTAGAGACACCTATCCATAGACCAATTTTCTGGGGATGTAACGGGGTCTCACAAAATATATGAGGGTTTTCAGCACTCCACATCCTCATGGTTTGTGAATTAATATACCCTGATAAATGAAACCATGCTTCATCTGTAAAGAATGTTAAATCCAAGAGGTCATTGTTATTCAATAAAAATGTTGAGTGAACCATTGGCAATGCACGCGCCTGTTATTATCACCCGGTAACAATTCATGAGTTGTCTGCATCTTGTAAGGAAATAGACCAATGTCTCTTCTCAAAATTGTTCTACAGGTACCTACAGATACAGGAACTTGTTGTACGAGTCGGCGCAATGATGTTGTAGGTGCTTCATTCATAATCTCTTGAACATTTTGAATGGTCTCCTCTGTACGGACTGTTGGCCTTCCACTTCCGCTCTTCCGTGTTACGCTTCCTGTTTCTCTAAATAACCGCACACAATTTCGTACCACATTAAAAAAAGTCGGCCTCCAGAAACACAAAATCAGGAAACTGTTGTCGAAATTCAACCATACAAGGGCGGGTACTGTAAATCCATTCCCCATTTTCAAGATTTCCATTGCGAAAATAAGATTCAACGATGAATCGCTTATGTATTTCTGTAAACACCATTATTAAATTAAATCTGATAAAACTGACATTTAATTGTCATAAAATCATCAAAGACCGACGTATTGAAGTACAAAGCCACCCTTTATCTAAAATTTTTTTGTACATATGGTACAATATTACATTGGTTATTGTATTGATTGGCATCAACTTTAATTTCAATATTTTTGCATATTCATATGATTATTGCATATTTTAAATTTAAGTAATTTACAGCAAAATTAGTTTCCAATATTGCACATCTTGTTCTAATAAATACCATGCTGGGCAGAATTAGAAGACAGGTTTTAGGAAAACCCTGGGTTCTTATATAAATGACAATATTTTTAGATAAAGATAAAGTTTTTAGGTACTTTCTAGAATTCGTAATTCCTGTTATGCCAGACAAGTAATAGTATGACATTTTCTTGCAATAGCTACCTCCGAACAAGCGATAAATAACAGAATGGGAGATAGATTAAGCAAATTATTTTAGTTTTCGTTGCACGCTCTATGATGTACGTGGAGACAATTATTAAGTGTAATATACATACATATTTAGATGGATGCAATGTAAATGAAACTTAGCAATACGATGAATACATAAATTATTAAACGCTTTTTAAGGTGATCTAATTATTTGGTTATGTTTATGGTTTAAACGGAAGAAACAAATTACTTGCAAGTACTACACTGTGTATATTTTATTAAAAGTATTTCCTATGTTTCACTTACAATACTAGCAGTAAATTATTAAAAAGAAATTAAAAAGCTGTTGTATATCACTCTATAGGGTGTTGCACAAATAGTAGTGTATTTGATTAATAAAGGTATGCATGATGTATTAGTACCTGTGTTTTCCTAGAGCATAGATAGTATTTCTATAATCATTTGCAATCAGTTATTTACGAATTCCCACAATAAGTATTCCATGCTAATTTTTATACTTGTTAACATTTTCATTTATATTTGAGGAAAGTTCATTTAAAATTTAAGAAGATGGGCAAGCTATCGGACTTAAAGTTTGTCTTTGTAAAATTTCACATAGTCTTCTGAAATGTGGATAGCATTGTGTTATGCCGTGATCTATTGTTTTCTTGTTTTGTGTTCTTATTAAATACGAGGTCGTCAGTAAAAAAAAACCGGCGGTCGTGGGCTAGAGGTCAGCACGTTAGATTGTTACTCTGAAGGTCTGGGGTTCAATTCTCAGCACCGGAAAATCGTATTTTTAACGGCCATTGTTTCTCACAGGGCAATGCCAAATCAGCGAGGTATTTTCCTAGTAATCTTCTCTGGAGTAGTACTGTGTACACTTCCCGTGGTTCGGAGTTCACGTTAAGCTGTAGGTCCTCTGTCTTTGTAGTACTTTAAAATACGCAACATAGATGTAGGAGACAAAACCACTACGTGTCGTAAGAGATGAAGCACTCAAAGAAGAAGGTAAAACAGCTTCTGCAGTGTTATAATTTGTTAAAATTAGTATACAGAGTGGGAAAAACTAATATTTCTAATAGACGAAGGGGAAGCCTGGATTGGAGTACAAAGAATGAAATACACTGGCAACTGGCACACCAGCCAGGAACGATGTGGACATAAACGAATACAGGAAGACGTATGAGTTAACCCCATCTTTCAAATGACTGTGTACTTCTAGAGTATTTCTTTGACAAACTATTTAGTGTGAGATATGATCGTAATGACTGGGCCTAAGGAACTCCACTTCAACTGCCAGGGGGACTACTTTGGTACACAGACGGCTCCCTCATAGCAAACGGCACAGGGGCCGGAACCAATGACCTAAGACCAAAAGAGAACATCACTGTACTTCTAGGAACTAAAACCACAGTCTTTCAAGCTGAATTCTTTGTAAATAATTGAATGTATTCAGGAGAACGTAAAACTCGGGAGCAACCAACAATGCGTAAGCATTCTATCTGACAGTCAAGCAGTCTTAAAAGCACTTGAATCACCTCGTATCAGTTCTAAATTAAGAAGAGAATGTTTTAACTACTTGACAACCCTGTGTGAGAAAAATGTTGTTCAGCTCATATGGGTGTTAGGGCAAGTGGGAGTGGAGTGAAGTGAAAAAACAGATACCCGTGCGAAAACCGATGCATCTACCCCGTTTATAGGGCGAGAACCTGTAATCGGTATACCCAAACAAAGTATCCGAACACCAGTAAAAATTGATAACACATTTTAAACAGAGTGGCAGTACAGGGACAAAAATGGAGAAGGAAATAATTGGATCGCATTTTCCAGACTCGCAACTAGGGCGAAGTCAGATTAGACGGCTGGTAGGGCACTGCCAGCTGCGAAAACACCTACATAAAATTGACGCATATAGAAGAGATACACTCTGTAGACTATTTGGAGAAGAGGAGGAAACAGCTGCATACATAATCTTTAACTGTCCAGCATATTATCGCAAGGGACAGCAACTCTTCGTGAAATAACCTTTACACATCAAAACCTCGTAAAAACATCCTCCCATTCATTGAGGGCATGAAACGATCGGGAGCGCACAAAATACCATAGAGTCGAAGTGCAAACTGGGCTAACTAACCCATTACAAATCCCTGCTAATAATCTAATCTAATCTAATAGACCAATTTAATTACTTTTTTGAAGTATGTAAACGAGTTAGTACTGCTAGTGTTTCGTGGAAAAATTAGAGCATTCGCCGATGGCATCGTCACATTCTGTATGAACAACTGTTCTTCTGTTACAGCATTTATTGCACCCACTGCTTCCCCAAATTCGTTTAATATTTGTCAATTCCTCGCCTCTTTGATGTTCTTAAATTGAGACCAAGGGAAATATGGAAAAACCATAGATGGGGTGGAAATATGATATTGTAAAAATAGCTGGTCGAAATTGGACGAAGGACAACTATTAGGAGAAGCAATATTTTTTATATAGTATATATCCTATAGCTTCAAATATTATTGGCAGTACAATTACTTTTTCTTGCTATCAAATGTTACCAGTGGTAGATATTTCTTCAATCTGTTTGTGCCGGATCTTTGTGGCGATAAGCACGTTCATCAGATAGTCACCTATGTCTGATCTGTTATTGGTAACTAGCTGATCCGTTAGAATGGTTCGGCACGGATGGCGGACAATATTAGTGGCATGGTTATGGTGTCTGGATTGGATCCAGTTTCTGACAGATTGTTTGATGCATAACTGTCGCTACATTTATTATATCTTTTTCAGTTCCTCTGTCACATAGTCTTCGTTTGTGTTTAGTAACAGTAGTGCTCTCGAGTACGTATCTTTGGTAATTGGGAGAATGCAGTACTTAATTTAAATTGAGTCCACAAAATCGTAAAAATGTTGTCAGAACTAGGACGTGCATGGATTGCCTTTAGATCGTTGGCGTTTCGTAAGACGGCTAAGTAAAGCCTATGCACTTCTTCAGTTTTCGCTTGTTCGCAGTTGGGGTTATAATTAGCATCCTTAAAATGTAGTTGGGTATAATTTTGATCAACATGTTTGTTTATAGATGGTGTATAAATCAGCAATGCATCTCCCTGCTGATTGCTGGTGAGATTCCCATCACATGATCGGTTGCGGTTTTATGTGTCTAATTCTGTGCTTGTATGTTAAAAATGGTCTCACTGTGTAACAGGTATCCAAAATGGCCGATTTAAAACCCGTGCAACAGGGTGTTGCAGAGAGGACAATCGTATATATGTACACTTTCCTAATTTTTTATATTTTTTTGTCTTCTGCCAGTTCTATGTATTTATTTTTATTTTTATTTGTTAATATATATATATTTATATATATTGGTGTGTTATTTACCCTATACAATCTATTTTGCTTACGTGATGCTTCGATCATGTTGAAAGGATACTGTTTTTGCTGTTAATAATTCAGATTATGACTAAAATTAAGATTAATTAGCTTATATGTAATCTATATCATGCTCTGTAGGAGGTTATTGTTATCATATATCATAAATTAAAATTTTATAACATAAAAAAGGTATATTCCGAGCTTTCGTAGTATTCTACGATGTACTCTGTGTCGTGTTGGAATGGTGTTTTCAGTGAAAATTAGTGAGTGGACAGTTGTGGGGACTTCTGTTTTCCATTTTGATGATGAATTGGTGTATCCATAGTAATGATGGGGCCCTGTAAAGTTAATATTTTTAATATTGTTATATGAACATTGTAAAATTGCATATGTCAAGGCTAAAATAAGAATTTAAGATTTTTGATTATTGTTAATAGTTTATGTTTTATTAGAGGAAGGTTTTTGGATACTTTTATTTAGGTAAATAGCAGTTTAATATAAGAATTTTTCAGTTTGTATAAAAGTCACATATTTAGAGGTTAGATTTCATTTATTGCTTATTATTATGTTATTAACTGATTTTGATGATGTTAATGTTTATATTTGGGGTTAATGACGGATTAGTTAATTGTTTTTAGTGGTTTAAAATGTCTATTGTAAATGTTTGTTAAAATTTGAATTTTAGAACACGTGTTTAATATTTATTATAAATGTTTATAAATTTGGTATCATCAGGTTGCTAATTTTCCATAGATTGTGTTTATGAAGTTAGTTTTTTGAAATATTTGTTTATTTAAGCTGTAAGAGTGGTTTTTGGTTTAATTGATAAGAGATCTGGGAAGGGGTTATAAAATTCAGATTTTCCATTGGTGCATTCTCAAATTTGAGATAGGATTTTGGGATTTTATTGAAATTGAGTCTTGTTTAAGCTCTCATAAGGGACAGACTTATTGTCTTGTTGCTCCCAGAATGAAATTAAAGCCAATTGGGTCGAGAGTTGAATATTAGTAGGCGGAGTCATTTTAGTATAATATGTGAGGTTAAGTGTGAGAATTTTAATTTAGTAAACAAGAGTTATTTTTGTTCGAGTTAAACTTGCGTCAAGTTATTTTTTTTTATTGCAATAAATCTTACCGGGTGTTTTTTAGATTGGAGTTTGTGTTTAATTTATCTTCGATATTCCTGCAAAGTGAATTATTTAATCAAAGTTGATAGTGTTGCATTAAGTAAGAAATTAAGAGAATTAATTTCTTACCTGTTATACGTTACAAGTTTCATGATACTTTTGAAGTATTATAATGTTGATTTCAACATAATTATGGAGCCAGTGATCCTGCATTTTCTAAAACAACTGTACACAACCAATAAGTTAAGCATATTCCGATTTCTGCATCAATCCAAAGAGAAGATATTTGAACTATTCTACGGTATAGTTCATTTCAAAACCTTTGTGGATGAGAGATAATTTTTGGCAGGTATTTTATAATTTAATTTATATTTGTATGTAAACTATCATATTGGGGAAGCCACGTTATTAATATCATATAAACCCTGAGATGTCTTATGAAAATTTTATATGCGTATTTATGTTAAATTTAATTTTGTAAGAAAATGTGGGAAATTTATAATCGTTTTATAATTAATTAT
>JABXWE010042697.1:0-24386 GCA_014611495.1 Limonius californicus | reverse complement strand
CTTGAACAACCGTTTTGAGGAAAATAACTCTACTGTTGAATAAAGATGATATGAACAGTTTCCAGTATGGGAAAGTCCAGGGAGGCAGTCGCGTCCACTTATTTATACCTGATTTGTTGATAGTGGTCGATGATTATTGGTATTCCATATTACTTCGAAAATTGCGAATTTCTACTATAATATATTAAAACTGAATAAATCGACCCCACGTGATATACATCACTACAGTGAGAAAAAATCATACAACTTTATGTCATAATTCGAATTTCAAAGAATTTTTTTAATTAACTATACCATTGCATTCTTGTCAAAAAAGTGCCTCAGGAACGTAGAAATTTTGTTTCTCTATTTTCATTAACAAGCGAGATATAGCAATAAAGCGAAAAGTGGAAAAATTGAATTTTCGCGAATAACTGAATGACAAAAGACGATAGCAATGTTAGATTCAAGCATCGAGGTGTTTCGAAGAAAGAGATCGAGAAGGAGGGTCAATTTTCCATATCTTTTATAGTTATCGAGATTCCTTATAGAAACATCGCCATTTGCCCACTCTGTATGTACAAAGGCACTAAATTCCAATCTCCTCTAAAATAAAATATGGATTCGTCTGGATTAGAACTCGTTTCTGCGCATTGTGTACTTACAGCAGGGGTCTCCAAACTTTTTAGCCTAAGGGCCACACTGATTCATCCACTAAGTCCCAAGGGCCAAGACCTAACCTGCTCATCATACCAACATACTGTAGTTTTGAATTACGTGCGGAGCGACAAGTGCGAAATGAATAGCGAAATATAGTGCGACTAGTGTGTTTTATGACTAGTTTCTTAATGAAAATACAGTGTGTTTAATTGTGAGAGTTTAATTTAGTTAAAAGTGTCTTAAAGATAAATCCAGTGCATTTTGTTTACATCAGAATAACTGCTTTTAATAGTAATTATTGGCATTATTTTGATTTAAAGTTACGTCCCTTTTGTGTGGATTTGTATAAATATGTAAAAGAAACGAAAGATACATAGTGAGTGCAGAAATTTAAAGAGCAATGGGGATATTAACATTTCGTGATTGAGTCAAGTAATAAGGCAATGTGTATAATTTGCAGTGAAACAATATTAGTCAAAGAATACAATATAAAACGTCATTATGAGACTAAACATTCTCAGAATTACTCCAAATTTACAGGAAGCCTACGGCTAGAAAAATATGAATCTTTGAAACGCGGGTTGAAATCTCAACAATTGTTGTTTAAGAAAGTAAATGCTGAACAAGAAGCAGCAACTCGTGCTAGTTTCCGCGTGGCTCATTCAATAGCGAAAGATGGGAAACCATTTACTGATGGCGAATTAATTAAGGATTGCATGATTGCAGCAGCAGAAGAAATGTGTCCAGAAAAAGCTAATTTATTTAAAAACATCAGTTTGTCAGCAAACACTGTGGCTCGAAGAGTAGATGATATTGCAGAAAGTATATTAACTCAATTGTCTGACAAAATTCCGACACTTAGAGTAGTTCTTTTTGGCCCTGGATGAGTCAATAGATGTTTCAGATACTCCTCAGGTGTTATTTTTTATTCGAGGGATAGATAAAAATTATGAAGTGTATGAAGAGCTTCTTGACGTTCATAGCATTCACGGCACGACCCCTGGAGAAGATAGAAAAATTTGAAGTGTATCACTACTGATGGTGGCAAAACTATGTGTGGAAAAAATGAAGGTGTCGTTGCTCTCCTATCAAAGGCCGTAGAAAATGACGTTGGTTCAAAGCCATTAATCGTATATTGTATAATCGGAAAATGCTTGGATAAGTCAGAAGTTTTAAAGCCAGTCATGTCAGCTGTCAATTATATCAGATCACATGCGTTCAATCATCTTCAATTGCGCATGTTTATTCAAAAGATTGCAGAAAATGATTTGCCATATTATCCTGCAGTACGCTGGCTTACCTGCGGAAAAGTTCTAACGCGATTGTTTGAGCTTCGAGCAATAATCGAAATTTTCTTGAACGATAGGAATCGTCCTTTGGCTGAGTTACAGAACAATGAGTGGTTATGGAAGTTATCATTTTATACAGATTTAACTAAACATATGAATGACCTTAATTTAAAATTACAAGGAGAAAATCAGCTTCTGCCTGATTTATACACTCATATTAAGTCCTTTCGACAAAAAATGGTTTTGTTTCAATCTCTCTTGAACAAAAAATGTTTCACGCATTTTAATGAATGTCAAACATTCAGTCAGTAAACTGAGACTCCATTTTCGGGTAGATTTCGCAATTGAACCTTTGGGTGCTTTAAATATAAATTTTGAGTCTTGTTTTTCAGGTTCTGATGCAATTTCAGATGATATCAAGATTTTTCAAAATCCTTTTAACTCTTGCTCCAGAACTTCAAATGGAAATGATTGCTTTGTAGTGTAGCGATATTTTTAAAGAAAAATACAGTTTGATCAATTGCATTAATCTTATCTTATCTTATCTTATCTGTGTGATTGGATTCTCCAAAATGAAATATACAAAAAATATTTACAGATCCAAATTAACTGATGAGCATTTGAGGTCGCTGCTGATAATTTCCACTAGTAAACTTGATTCACAACTGCAAACTATTGTGTGGAAAGTTACAGCTACATAAATCTCATTAATCATAATTATAATGTTTAATTTCATTATATGAATTACCTATATATGTCAGTTATTGTAAGTTTTTAGGATAAATCTCATATCATTAATTACAGTTAAAATGTTCAATTTCATTATGTATGTCAGTTATTGTGGTTCTTAATTGGTCATTAAATAAAAACATCCGATTATTATTTTGTATGATTTCCTTACATTGTAAATTTTACAATGCAATCCAAATAAACTATGGAGGGCCGGATTGGTGGTGCTCGCGGGCCGGTGTCGGCCCGCGGGCCGTTGTTTGGAGACCCCTGTCTTCCAATTCTTGCTATATATTATAAATCGTATAGCTTAAGTAAAGGCAAATAGTTTGTTTTCTACAGACGACTTCTATTGAAAATGTTATTAATCATACTACGTAAACGTCCTGCTTAATAATTAATACATGAATGGAATGTTGCAATAAACTATATTTTTTTGTAAGTGTAAGAGCTTGTAATAATTGTTGATTTCTGTTTGGACTGAAGGGGCGGGTCGCAGATAGTTCTTTGCGCCTTTGGGCCAGTGCCGATGCCACGCGGTAACCCTGCGTAAGTGTACGATTTTGTAGCATCCTAGCGCCCAGAAATTGCTTATCTGTCGAAATATCAATTTTGAGAAAGTTAATACTAAAAACACGAATGGTTTTGTTTTCATTTTCTCATCAAAATTTTTGCTTTTTGATTTCTACTGTTCTATAATTCTTTAAACCGCTGTCTGTACTTTCTAAGTAAATAATCCCATTCGCGAATGTATTAAATCAACCCTATCCGTTGGTTTGCTCTGCACTATTACTCGTAGAGATAAACAGGGCTTGATTCATTTCTTTTACGATAAAGGAAGCCAAGATATTATGCAATTTATTGAAGCCCACCGCGCACACCATTTGGTATTACTTGCAGTAAGATGTAGTGCCACAATTTACACTTTCCATGATGATGTTGCAATATCTTAATCGTCTGGATGATAAATGGACGTAACAGAAACAATTATGTCGGCAAAAAACACGGGTCGCGAGAATAAGTCCCTAAATCCTCCATCACTAGCCAACGGTGAAATTGAACCGATCTGTTTTAAACAGATTTTTGCGTGTTAGCTAAGCCTTGACTAGGTTTTTGCGTATGATCTATGATACCTTACAGGGCGCTTCAAAAGTTCTATTAAGAGGAATTTTGACGACATATTTGTATTTTATTTTTATAGTAGTGGGCTGATTCGAAGATCGAAAGTTAGCAATAAAAAGTACTTCCGTAACGAAACATGAGAGGTTTTCTACATTTTTAAATAATTAATTGGCGTATTTACGAGACGTATGAAACTACATCACCATCACAAACAAAGAATGATTCTTCAAAGCTCACCCATACTGTAGAACCAAGAAACTGTCTAAATTATGAGATAAATGTATGTTACTACTTCAACTCAGAAGTTTACCTAGCTGGTAGTTTAACGCAAAAGGTACAAACTTAAAAATCAACCTGCCTGTTCGGCGACAGATTTTTCTTAAAATTCATACCGCCTACACCGTACTTATTTTTAACATTTAGGAAATTTATTATAGAATTAATTTAACAACCGTTACAGTTCTAAATTATCAAATATAACTTAAGCTGACAAAGTTGCGCTACCAAGATGAAACTAAATATATTATCTTACTTATTTTACGACGAAGAATTTATTTACAAAATTTTATTCAAAATTCTGCAAAACATGTATGATACCAACCAGAATTTTGTGAAAAATTCTGTCTGTGAGTATGCGCGATTGTTCAAAATTACGTTGACATCTATGAAAAAACTGTCAAAATAATTATGTGACTGTGGTTTTTCTAGAATTCTATTAAGTTTTTATAATATTAGGTTGATGCATAAGTTCATAGAGCTTTCATTTATTTAGTTTACATGAACACGCGCCAAAACACGAGAGAAAGATAAGAGAAAGTGCGGTTAACGTCGGCGTGGAGGCATAAAAACGTGGTAAAACATTTACCTCTCTGCCCTCTACGATCCTTAATAAACACTAAAAATTATACAATTGCGCATTCTGTAGATTTAAAGCATAAATGTGCTGAATTTTGTACAAAATTTTACACACAGATTTCTGTATATGATACAAAATTTTATAAAAACACTTTGTACAAAATTCTGCATCGTGCTATTAGCCTTAACCTTAAATTTGTTTGTTACATTTGTATGAGTCATCCATCAACGCTACCTAATTATGTTATCAGTACACATCGCATTCTATATAATAATGCAATTCTAATGATCAGTTGTAGGAGTATAAATACTCCATGGGGTTAATAATCTTTATTAGATATGCCGTGTAATACAAGTAGATATATACATTTATTTTTGTTTATTGAGTATTTTACTATAGAAAAAAATAATTTTGGTTCACTTATACCGGCTTTGAAAATTCAAGAACGTATCTGTGCACCATTAGAAACATGTAAGCAGCGTCTGACCTATACAAAAACAAATATTTTTTTTTTTTTTTTAGAGAATCGTGGAGTTGCCAAAGGCAACTCCAAGATTCCCATCCCGCCCAGCTTATTCCGGCTCAGCACATTTCGTGCTATTTACAGGTCTAACATGACCCACCCTTGAAAAAAACCCATGCCCCAGACACCACAAACACCCTGGGAAAGTGCAGTGCTCAGGATTCGAACCTGAACGACTTTGGTAGAATAACTCCGAAGCCAAGCGCTGCGGACATTACTCTACCGCGGTCCCCTCAAACAAATATTTCTACTAAAATTAAGTTTTAAGTTTGTTTCCAAATAAAATGCGGTCAAAACGTGCACCTCTGGATTTTACAAATGTTCTGGTTAAGCATGTTATAGAAAGGATGCGGCATTGCACACTACCGGCTATATAACTTTGTGATGCCAAAACACAATACAATTGGTGTCCTACGTCACATGCGGGTTTATAAATACTTTTGCTCTTATTAAGTTTAAATTTATAATATGGTGGACAAAATTTGCCTCATTAAAATGGTACATCATGTGGCAAATGGATTCTAGAATTCTTCAAAGAACAAAATGTGCGTTATGTTCGGTGTATTTGGCGTCCCTAGGTAGCTTCACAATAGCATGCAAACGCCGCATTCACTCTCTATAGCATTCTTAGTTCTGAGGTATATCAGACACCCTAATAGTATCCTGTCTTACTTCTATGTATTATTTAAATACCAAGTAAATATGAACAGTCTTGATAGTTTACGTTGTATGTTGAGATACGCTATAACTAATAGGTTTGAATGAATATCGAAGAAATTTACCCGCGCTAATCCGCTAGTTAGGTAAACTTCTGAGACGGGGTTTATTATAAATTACTGGCTATGGGCTGTAATTTTATAAACGCTATATATGAACAATCAATGCATATACATGCTATCCAAACATCGATGCCGCGTTTCCTGTTTTCAAGTTCTTTTAAAATATTAATTCATTATCCAATTAACCGCATACTTCCATATTCTCAAAACATGCAAATTTAATACTAAGGAATGAGTCCACTGTACTTTGCTACTAGTTTTTAAAATTTTGCATCGATTATTTCCTATTATGTCTTTTAACTTTCTTTGTGATGCATACGGATACATTATTCATGTATTCGTATTAAATAATGTATATAATCTTTTCAGGACGATAACCTTTGAGAACGACATTGCAAGGTTCACTCAAAGCAAGCGAAATAGCCGAATTAATTTAAGGAACGATTAATTCCAAAATGTATTGTTTGCACATTGTATAAACGGTGCTGTGCTATTCTAACACATAAAAGGAAAGAAAACGAGGTGGTAGAATCGTATTAACATTCAGAGGACTCAGTGCCAGCTTAAGCTTTATACATTGCGGCTCGATAGCCTTTTGCTGATAGTAACCCATTTGTTCGCCGACACTGATAACGAACAAGAAATCTGCATATCAGATTGAGCGCCCTACAGCAGTAAAACTGCCTTGAGCTTAGACTGGGTTAGGTTATTCCTGTAATCGTTCTGTTACGATTACAACGCATCAACCCAAGAACGAATTATGTGTGTTTAAGGTTTCGAAAATTCGTTTAAAGTTGGACAGAATAAATTGCTTGGGAAACATTTTAATATATTGATTTTCATTGTAATAATAGCATCAATTGGAATTTGGAATTGATAAGGCTTGCCAATTTTTTGTTCTCATAGTAATTCGTATGAACTTCATGAATAAGGGTTGCGATCTATGGTGCTTATATAATGTTCATTTGGAGCATGTTAATCGTACACTACTTTAACATAAAAACTAAGGTTTTTCGAATTAATGATTTAATATTAGTTGTCTGATTTGCGATCAAATTTTTAAATGAGATTTTATAAAAGCTCACCTTAAACGTTTATAATGTTCGACAAATACGTCGAGGCGAGCGAAAATAAAAAGGAATTTTATACGTCTATAGATTCGTAGTTTCCAAACATTCTAGAAATCTTAATTTTGAAGTTAGAGCGGTTGATTATACATCATTTACTTTAAATGAAGACCACAATCCAGTTTCAAAAGTAGCTTTTTGATAATATATATCATATTTTTTTAAATATGTCCTAGCTTCGTTTAGATATTTTTTCAAAAACTTACATTGTCTTGTCTGTATATATATTTAAAATGTCCTTGCGATAGGACTGGACATTTCAGAAATATACGTAGAGGACCACATACATATGTACATACATACGTACCCATCTATAGACAGACGTGTACTTTAAACCTATAAAACTTTTAAAGTTTACCTTTTCCACAAAATTAATAGTATCTGTATACTTGTGGCGGAAAGTAGTACTCGAATAGATTTTAAAAATGTGTGTATATGAGAGTTTATAAGAGAGATCAAATTAACAAAAAGTTGTTTATATTTTATAGGTTATTTTAGTTTAATTTCATCAGTTAGTTATTAATATAATACAATGGTGAAGCTCTACACCTCATGAAGGGGTTTGGCCTGCAAGGCGGACGGTCAGAGCTCTTGATCCTTGCTCTCACACCCGGTTGTCGTGTATCAAGTTAAAGATACGTGGTGAGGTAGCGAGCATCACATATTAGACAACCGCATTATTACGCCCTTGTTCATTCGAACGCAGGTACCCAATTATTTAAAGTGACTGGGTAGGCCTACCCACCAGGCATCGAGTCGGGGGTTTGAAATCCCGACTTTCCGCACCGCAGCCCAGTGCTCTAACCACTAGACCACGCTGGAGCTAGTTATTAATATAACTTTCACATAAATTTGAAACTAAATTTAATAACTTTGTAAATATCTGTGGTACTCTTCTTCTCCTTTAGTCAGTCTTGTTCCGCATAGGCCTCCCTTAGGGTTCTTCACGCTTCATGATCTTGCGCCTTTCGCGCCACCTAGATCCTGCAACTACTTTTCCATCATCTATCCATCTTTGCCCACTAAGCAGCATACATTTTTTTAAATATTAACATCGAATGAAATTAATATACTAAGTATATTCTTTATATTTTCAAAATGTTGTAATTTGATTAATTAGACTTTTATGCGAGGGCTACCCGTAAAGGGTTTCCACCGGGGATTGTTTTTGAGGTGGTTCCTGTTTCCCATTTTCTCCGGATTTTATTTACGTTTCCTTCTGCACCAATGGTAATTCATATCTACGATATCAATGATAACAAATGCAGGGACAGCAGATAGTATCGAAACCGGTATTTTCGCGTGTGAGCTTGGCGTTTAAAACACCAGCCTGTTTATGCACTTGTTGTGTAATGTCAATATTACTTATAATAGTGGTAGATCACCAATTGGGTTTCTGTAATTATTTTAATAATTGATTTTAACTATACGACTTACCGTTCTAATGACAGCGAGTGACAACAGTTGACAAACCAACGAAATGGTTCGTTTAAAAGTATCTAGAAAGTAAGTATCTGCGCAACTCTGATATCCCGGCATGTGATTTAAGCTAGATGTATTTTTGTATTATTTTACTTAAGTACCGCAATAATTTGAACTGAGGGACAAAACCTTTTTTTTTAAATATTTTTTGAGAACTTTTAAAATACACGATTTAATAAAATGAGCGATTACAGATGACAATGTTCCATGATCAACACTAAAAGTTATAATTTCACAAAAAAAATAATTTTTGTAAGCAGTTTCTAAAGATTATTTAATCTCGTTGTAATACCATATACATAGCATACACTGCCTAGCACAGTCTGTCCCATTATACTTTTTCTAATACTAATACACTTAACTGGGATATCAAACTGATTCGAGTTAGCAGATTTACTCTATATTTATATATAGGGTGTTTTGGGAGGAATAGTTATTTTAGGGGTTTCATATTAGATTATTCTGAGTAAAAAGGTTGAGATAAATATGTGTTCATTTATCAGGGAATACAGAGATTTGTGAATTGCCGCGAAGAGCTCTTATTCAAAGTTTGTAACTGACGATCAGTACTATCGTCAGTTGCAGCCTGACGCTGTTTGGTGTTAGAAGACTTGTTGGAACTGGAACTGTCCTTCACTGATATATTAGCTGCGTTGTATTTGGCCAGCGAGGTCTCCAGACCTAATCCCTTTGATTTTGGTTGTAGGGATGGCTGAAACGCAAAATATTCAAAGAATACAAAATAATAATTGCTTGCTATAATTATGTATGCTATTTCCCCATAAAAGAACGTCGGGTCTCCAGACGAAACCCTTTTGGATTTAGGTTGTGGGGATGGATAAAAAGCAAAATATACAAAGAATACAAGACAATAATTGTTAGCTATGATTATGGATGCTTCTGCCCCCATAAAAGAACCTCAAAATCACCTCAGAGGAGCAACAAGTAATAGTATTATTACAAGAGTTACAAAGTACAGTAAGGGTGGCGACTATTTATCGTAAACTGTAACAAATTTTTGAACTATTTCGGTTGTCTATCATTTGAACAGTAAAAATTCCTAGATTTACCTTTCTTTAATACCTATCATAATTGCCAGTTTAAAACAGCTGTATCTCCATTATTTAAGACTGGACACATGTTTATATCAACTTTGTTACTTAGAATAATCGAACTACAACCTCCCAAAATATTTACCACTCCTCCCAAAACAGCCTGTGTATAAAATATTTTTTCCCACCAGCTATTTTACGTCTGTAGCAAAGGGTTAGACGATCTGGGTTGATTCTAAGACAGGGTGCAACGGGTTTTTACATGTTAGTTTCCCCTCGCAAGGTAGTGGTACTTCTGCCAACAGAAGTTCCATGAAGTGCATGCACTTTCTGCAGTGCGGAACGGGCATTAATTAGTATGTCCTATTTGTTTCATTCAGGATAGAAAGCTCATTTTTTTCTCTTTCTAATAATCTCAAACATGTATGAGGTTGCATGAGAAAATAATCCATAAAAATTAGGAGAAGCTTGTCCGTATGCTTAACCGGCTAATTCATTGTACCTGAAATCTAGGAACTATAACACTGACAGAACGGCAGAAATAAACAGAAAACAACCAGTAAAATGAAATTATATGAAAAAAAATATTTCTAAAAAATGCAATAACAACAATTAACTGTGAAAACCATGAATGGAAATAAGTGGTTAAGAAAGAAGTTGTTCAAACTGGTGCCCGTTTACTTCTTGGCAATATGAATTCGATGTGTGAAACTGTCTAAAGAATTATGTAACCGGTTGAATAGCAGATATTTCAGAACGAATGCGATTTTCTAATTCTTCTAATTTGTTTGACTTATTTACATACATGCGACTTTTCAGATGACCCCATCAAAAGAAAGTCCGAAGGGAACAAACCGGGAGATCTGGAGGGCCACTCCACGGATGCTCTTCTCTCAATCCATTGCCGAAGAAAATGTCGTCTAAATAATTACGTGCTGTAAGTCCATAGTGGGTTCACAGAATCTAGAAAAAGTTTAATAATTCGAGGAATAACATTTACTTGGAGCAGTTGAATGTTCTTCGTAGAAGTAAAACTCCCTTCAATAAAAAGGGTCTAAAAATATTGTGACCAATGGTACCTGCCCATACCATTTGCTGAGGTCGCTGGGTATGTACTTCTTCCATCCAATGTGGATTAGTATCAAACCAGTTCATACAGTTGTGAGTTTTGATAAAGTCATGCAAATGAAAAGTAGTTTCATCCGAAAATGCAAAAAAGATGATATAATTGTCGTTTTCCACAATTCCATTCATAAAACTGGTCTTCTGTCGAAATCGTCTTCCGCCAGTTCCTGCAATAAATGTACTATATATGGGTGGAACTTTTTCCTGGGCAATATCTTTTGAACAGAATGTCTACTGATAAAGTGATTTAAGGCAAGTTGTTGCACAGATGGTTTAGGTTGGTCAAACAGATCCAGTGCTACAACTAGAGAATTGTCTGCACATATGGTAGATCTTAGTCTCCCAGGTAGAAGACGATCTTTTACACTGCCAGTTTTAGTCAATCCTTTAGAAGTTTAGTTACTGTTGATTTGCTAATCGGATGCCGTCCTAGTTGTGCGGTATTAAATAATTGATGTACTTCTTCATGTGTCTGCTTTCTGTCACCGTACCCAATTTTCATAAGAATTTCTATCCGGTTCGTTTCTGTCAAATGGTCCATATTTTAGAAAATCAAGATTTAGTCGTCACTTAATACAATAATTGTATGGAAATAATCAATAACATATGCTTTTCTTATCACCTACTAGCCCTTTAATGATTGCTTTCTGTTTATTTTTGACGTTATGTCAGTGCTATGGTTTCTAGATGTAGAGTACAATAAATTAGTCGGCTAAGCATATGAAAAACATTTTCCTATTTTTTCTGCATTAAGTGCTCATATAACGCACGTTGTTATTTAAAAAAAAATCAAGGTGTTCAAAAAAAAAGTGTATACAACTTTTTTACTCTGTAATACGCGAAATAATTTAAAATTGTAATCTTCCAATTTTTAAATCTATATCTAAAACCATTTCAGCAGGAGAGCTTTGGTTCCAACTTAAATAACGACCCTGTATATTATTTGATCAAAGAATGCCTATTATAGGTAATAATGATAATACATGTTCCATTCTTAGCGAAACTTCCTGATGCCATAGGTTCTGCATGTGCTTGAGCTCTTGAGAAACCCTGTATATGATATTTTATATTATATTTTCCTAATACATTAGTTGCTGGACTCCAGTTTCGTGGTCTCGGTTGATAGTTAATATTTTTTAATGGAGTATAATTATAATATTATTTATTTATACCTAGAAAAATAGTCGCTGTCGTCCCCACATTTTTCACTGGGCCACTGGTTGTAAATATGCGGAAGTAGTCGGAAGTATATGTATGGGAAAGTTTAGACGCTCATTTTCATTATCGATACGATGACCCTTTTAAGGATCTTGTAATTTAGCTCCCGCATTTCTTTATAAAAGCAACTAGAGTTCATACTGCAAACATCAAGCCATATTCTAATTACTCAAAACAGTAATTGATTTGGGTACGGAATCCTTGGGGAGCTAAGACCGATATGGATCGGTCTCTTGAGACACGGTGACATCGTTATCAGAAGAGCACTGCGTTCATATTTGTTTAGCCAACTTTACACGCTGATATATTAGGTAGCCGTATTACCTTATTGTGCTTGGTGATTCACCGAGAGAAATCTCTTTTAGTAACGTCATACCATGCCACATCTTTATTCTACTACAGATATGAAAATATGAAGAAACTATTGCTGAGTAAAGTAATGTTTGTATAGTAGGTAAAGTAAGTTTTGGATTTGTCATCAGAAAATGAAGATAAACTATGAGGTAAATTTCTAGAGAAATATTGTCTAAAATGATATATTTGGGTTTAAATATAAATAGGTGTTTTAGCACAATTTTGTGCCATCTATTGAAGGAACGATAACCTACGTGATTTTTACTTTGTGACCTTCCGGTATGAGAAGTACTGTGATTTTAAAAATTTTACATATTGAGATTTTGATGGAGTTACGATTTTTGGATCTTCAGGAACCAAAAATGGTTTTTACTAAATATGGGTCTGTATCTCTAAAAATATTAGATCGATCCAAAATGGAAGTGGGGGAATTCATATCCAACAAGGTTGCTACTATTTTTGGAAAATTCTTCTTCTTAATGCCAGTTTACTCAGAAAGAAATTGAGTTGAACTTAGGTCATTTAACAGCCTGTATGTATTAGAATTATAGTGTTCGAAAAAATTGTTATGAAGGAATCAGAGTTGGAAACTCTAAAACTGTAAAAAGTACATGATGACCGGCAAGGTGCAGTTAGTTGATGAGCAGTGGCGTAGGCCTTCTTTACAAAATTTTTGGGGCCCCAAAACTGCATTCGAATGATCTCGTTCTCTGTTTGACATTGTTTAATAGTTTTTGAAGAACCGTGAACGCAAAGACATAAAGAGATCAATTTTAAATAATACTGTATCATAATTGTAATAATCACAACCAACACGTACGCCTACGGTCGTGGGCTAGAGGTTAGCGCGATAGACTTCTACGTCGAAGGTCTGGGGTTCAATTACCAGTACCGGAACTTCAGATGTTTAACGGCCGTTCTCCCTCGTAAGACTAGTAAATCATTGCCATATTCTGCTCAGTAGATCTTATTTGAAGTAGAAGTGTTTACGCTTCCCGTGGTTCGGATACTACGTTAAACTATAGGTTCTCTATGTCTGTGCCACTTTAAACGTGTAAAGCAGGGATAGGAAAGAATAAATATTATATTCAATAAATACGGTTACGGTTTAACACATTTAAATATGTGACTTTGTAATTGCCATAGGGTAGGGTCGCCTAAGAGTACGCGTTCCGTAAGAGTACTACCAGTGGACATATTGCGTCAGTTATTTTCGAATACATGGTTAAATATGTATAAAAATTTGGGGACGTGCTTGACTAAACTGTTCTAGATACGGTAAGAAACTCATTTTCATATGTTTTTTTAATATTATTTACAGACCAGTTGAAATTTTGGTTATGGCGAAAATTGTTTACATACTTGATTCAAAGTTGTTCTTGCTCCACACAGAGATGCATACATTTTTAGATTATGTGAGTTGTATAACACATTCAAGATTCAAATACGTTTATTCATTAACTTAATATATTACATTTTATTTCATTACGCTAGATAAATGATTGGTGGGCGGACCGTTGCAGGATATTTGTGTCTTCAGTCATGGAATTTCTTCCCTGCTTTTGGGTCTGTGACCTGTTGGTGGATTGCTGTTGGATGGTCGGCTGGCAAGTGCTGATTTTTGGTTCTTCGTTCCTGGTGTGGTGGGTTCTTTTCCGTTGCTTCTAGGTCTGGTGTTGCGGATTATCTTATATTAAAAATAATTAGTGAAGTGTGTGCTCACCTCACGGTTAGTGGAGTTTCTTCCACCAGGGTAATGAGGTTGTTTGGGAGATCGGAGTACAGGAATTAAAGTAGGGCAGTTGGGGGATGTTTGAGTTTCCTCTGGGACTTTCTGGGGATGCGGTTCACTAGGACGAAATTGCGATTTAAGGGTTTGTGAGAACTTTGAAGGGTTTCTATGGTGATGGGAATGCCGTGAAGGAGAGTTCTAGATATGTATTTCTGTTGGAGTTCCAGAAGACGGTTGCTGATTGGAGTGGCTTAGGTGTTGATGTGGACTGGGTTACTGGGATGTTCTCAATGCAGGCGGAAAATGCGACAGAGAATTTGCCTTTCGCATGCTACGATTTGATGCAGAAGATGGGGTTTTATTCTAGCGTATGGAGGGGTTCAGTAGTCGATGATGGGGTGTATGAAAGTGTTGTACCTGTGTAGAGGAATTTGGGAGTCGCAACCTTGGAAATGGACTTGGATGATTCGGAGAAGGTTGGAACGGTTGCGCATGTTTTTTAGGGTTTCTCGAATATCGAGATTCAGGGCACATGTGTGATGAAAAGCGATACCCAGGTGCTGGGCTTGGTTGGAGAGTGGGATTCATTGATTATGAATAGAAATGTCGATATCGGAGGGGTCTAATCTAGGGTTTTTGGTGGAGTTTGGATGGCAAAATAAAATGACTAATGATTTTTCGGCGTTGAGCTTTATTTTCCATCAGCGGAAGCTGTTGAGGGCAATTTGGATTTCGCGGGATGCAGAAACGGATATCTTTTGGGTGGTCCAGATGGCGGGGTCATCTATGAAAAGTCTCGTTTTGACTCGGGTCGGATTTGTGATAGGAAAATCGCGGAAGTAAACAGAGTATAATAGGGGGAAAGTACGGATCGTTAGAAACGCTTGAACGAATGTTGATGGGGTGGGAATATAAGTTGTGGATTTTGACTCTGCAGGAACGATTGAAAGGAAAAGAATCTATTAATTTGGTGAAGTGGGGATTTAAGTTGAGAGAAATTAGTTTTGGATGAGGCCGTCATGTCAAACCATATAAACGCGTTTAGCAAGATAGCAAGCGTACATCCGCTCAGGTTGGCATTTCTGCTGGAGTTTGTATGAAGTTCGAAGATGGGGTTGTGAAGCGGTGGGGATGAAATCCAAACTGCTCCTGTGGGAGGAGGTCGTTGGTTTCTAACAAATCTCGAAGGCGGGAGGTGATGATTTTTTCTTTCTAAGAGTATGGAGCGAATTTATATAGGTTTGGACCTTGCCGGTAAGAGTATGCACCCAAAGAGTACGCATGCGTATTCTTAGCAGCGTGCGTACTTCTACCCATTTGCATAAATTTCACATTATTTTTTTCAGATGCGGTCTATAAAATTGTCAAGATGGGAAAATACAAACGAAAGAGTAATAGGGATTTAAAATTTACCCAAAAATTATTAATTAATTAATAATTAGGTATCAACGAATGCACGCTAAGGAAGAGCTTACGTAAAGTGTATAATTTTTAAATTTAAATGCTAGGATGTTATCCCGAAAAATGTGTTTTCAGAGTACAGTTCCTGCCAATTTGGGCAGATTCAAACCTGTATTTACCAAAGAACAACAAACAGAGTTGGTCGACCATATTGTGAATTACGATTTTATGGATTCCGCATGAGAGATATGAGATCTTTAGCTTTTCAATATGCCGAATTGAAAAAAGTTTCCTATAGATTCAACAATGATAGCAAACTGGCAGGAAAACATTGGGCAGAATGTTTTTAGCAAGAAACGTACTATCGTTAAGAGCTCCAGAAAAATGCAGCTTAGCCCGCGCTATTCAGTTCAACCAAATGCAACGTCGGAGGTTTTTCCAAAATTTAAAATCAGCCTATGAAGATACGGATGATCTACTTCATAGAATATTTCATATGGATGAGACAGGTCTGTCTACAGTCTCAGTCAAGCTACCCAAAGTGTTCGTCCCCAAAGGCAAGAGAAATGTCTCAAAAGTTTTTACATGCATTAGTAATTTGGTTGTAGTAACGTGTAAAAAAAGTTATATGGAGATCTTAAGTGCTGGGTGTCATAAAAATATTTAGCTGAATGATCTGATATGGAATGACACAATTTTGATACAATAACCTTGCTAAGGTCGTAATAACGCCGACTTTCTGTAAGTTAACCATTGCACTCGTTTAGAAGCAGAAGGGTGTTTATACAGGGATTTTTTCTTTTCAGTATACATTGCCGATGTATACTTTTAAAAAGAACGCATCAATTACGCCTATTGTGTAGGCAACCAACTATATAGACAACTAAAGCATGCTGTGGCCGAAACAATCAAATTAATTCAAGGTGAAAAAATAAAATTTGTCTTTATTTAGTATCTTTTTACTATTTTTATACAACCATGTACAGTAAAGACGAAAAAGTGGAAATTCTAATGTGGTAACAGAATGGTAATAGCTTAAGAACTGTGAGACACTTATTTTCACTAAAATATGCAGAAAGACCTATTCCTTGTATTCGAACCATACAAACAATTGTTAGAAAATTTAAATCAGAGGGATGCATAATAAATTCCCATAAAGTAAGAACTAAAAGTAATCACGTTTTAACCGAAGAAATGAAATGAAATATTTTATCCTACGTTAAAGAACACCCCATAGTATCACTACGAGAAATAGGTTCACATTTTAATGTTTCTTAAACAACTATTCGATGGAGACAAAGAAAAAAGAATAATCTTTTGTGAAACATTCTTTAATTTGCTGAATGAACATGAATACATTTTAAACAAGATAGTTTTTAGTGATGAAGCAACTTTCACAATAAATGGAGAAGTCAATTCACAAAATTTTCGGTATGTATTATAATTCCTCATCTATCCCATCCACTATCCAGTATCCTGGTAAACTTATTTCTTAGATATTGGTCTCGCACTAACTGCCATTTACAAAACTTAACTCACAGTTAATACACTAGGAAAGTTAGCGTATGGCAGGAAAAAATTGAAAATAAGCTTATCGGTCCATATTTTATTAATGGTAATCTCAATACAGCCAAATGTTTAGAGCTATTAAAGAACGACATCATTCCGGCAATAGATAACTTAAACATCGATGACCCGTGGTTTCAGATGGATGGAGCCCTTCCGCATTCTACGAATGCTATAAGAAACTTTCTAAACGACAGGTTTTCAGGACGTTGGATAGGAAGATTCGGTCCTGTACCGTGGCCCCCGCGTTCTACAGATTTGTAGCCCAATTACTTCTTTGCTTGGGGATATCTGAAATCAAAAATTTATACAAATATTCCAATACAAAGTATTGATGAATTAAAAGATCGCATACGTACCAGGCAATAGCCTGAATCCCGATTTTCTTGCGAATGCTGTGCGTGTTTTTCAACACCGTTTAGGTTATTGTTTAGAAGTAGAAGGTGGCCATTTCGAATACTTGTTTTAACTATTGTTTTTATTTTCATTTCCGTTTTCTGTTATTAATATTTAATGTTTTACAATAATAATCGTCGTTGTTGTTCAGCTCATTTTGATTTACTTATTTAATATAAACAATGCATCAACCTAACCTTCATTTTGAAATAATTCACAACTACAGTGACGTTTGCTTCTGTTTTTTTTAGTTGTGAGTATAGTTGGTTGCCTATACAATAGGCGTAATTGACGCGTTATTTTTAAAAGTATACATAGGCAATGTATACTAAAAAGAAAAATTCCCTGTACAATATTTTTAATACTACATTCTACTGATAAGTATCATCAGGAATAGTTAAGTTACATATACGAAGCGATTTCTGAAAATAAAAGCAGATGATATATGTGACGAAGACTCTGGAGCTACAAAATATATCTTTATAATTAATTGTATTTCGTTCTACTTACTTAGATATATCGGTAATAACCTTATTGTTCCATTGTCGGTCACCGGCAATCTTCCCTGCAACGTGCTTCTTCTCAGTGCTATAGTAAATTCATACAGTTTAGCATCAAATTCTAACGCTAGAAATATCAGAGACGATTTGGATATTTTGACTCCACGGTTGCCAAATTCGGACTGGGGAAATTTGTGTGGTGGTTTGCAGATTTTTCGAGTCTAAACTTTTTAAAATGTTTCCTCCGAAAGCAAGCATTCTGCCAACCGAGTTGCTCATCATACCATTTAGCTATAATAAAACACTAAAGATATAGATTTTCCTGACGGTTTTTATTAAAAAAATATTTTTATAGTAAAACTGTTATTAATATAACCCTACGGGTCTATGTTCACCAAATATTTTAATAAATATTGACTAAGGGGAGTTATGTTATTGAAATTCGTCATTTTATTTTCTTATTTTATTTTATGATGTGTAATGGGAAGCAAATTTTTGCGGATCGATTTAAAATGCTTTTGTAATAATACAAATCTCTATGTAACGTCAGACAGAGGTTTTTGATTTCCTGTAGTTGCGGCGTGCGTTATACGTCCCCAGTGACAGCCATTGGTCGTAATCATTCATATGGTGTTTAGATTTAAAATCATTGTCATCGGTTGTTATCAGATGCGGACTCGCTCAATCGGACAGTCTGAAAATATCCATAGGGTTGAAGTTATGCAGTAAAACAGCTATTACGTGGATTTGGTTAAATTGATTACATGAATTTATCAAACTTGGCACTATACAGCTAGAATTTTATGAAGCGTAATTTTTTTCAGACGACAACTGTCTTTCATTCAGTTTTTAAATCTACATTCAATTTAATTTGCAAATGAGGTAGGGTATCTGCTTTTCAATTATACATTTTTTTAATAAAATATGTTTGGAGCTGTAACAATTATTTTAACATTTTTATTTTTCTTGAATATTTATGTATATTTGATTAAGTAGTACAAGAAATAGAAAATGGAAATTAATTTATAGGAGAGTGTCGAAAAGTAATAGAAAAATACTGGGGTGCCTATTATTCAAAGTTTATTCAAAGTTGAAGTAGGATAAGTTAGGTTAGGTTAGCTTAGCTTAGCTTAGATTATGTTAAGTTAGGTTAGGTTAGATTCCCAGGAGAGAAGCTAAGAACGGTATCTACAGGGGCAGTACTTGCAATTGTCGGCTTAATACCGGTAAATAGAACGGTAGAGAATAGAGGGGAAACCCACAAGAAAAGAAAAGAGCAGTAGGAAACTATTAAAAAGAAACTCAAGACAGATGGTGCAGTAAATGGAATGAAGAAACCGGAAATGAGAAAGAAGAGAAGAAGAGAGAATTTAACGTTACCGTACAGTGACGAAAATAATCAGAAAAATGATTCAGGATATATTTGTGGATAAAGAGAAAGACGAGTAGAATTACAAATGGATACCATAGTGTGGGAGTGAGAGTGAGGGTGATAGAGGTTTGGGGTGTGCAGGTATTGCAGTGCAGTATTAACGCCTGTATATTGTTATATTATTGTAATAATTTTATATTGTTATTTCGTTATGGTTATACTATAGTGTGTCTATTAAATGTAATTTGAATATAGGGAAGAATTGCTGCGAGAAGTAATGCCTCTCGGTGGTGCCGCACAGTGTCCAGTTTATAGGGGACTTCTTGCTGTGGTTAGCCACGGCGCCATCTACGCCCCCTTAAAAATAGTTTAGATTCCCAGGAGAGAAGCTAAACTTCAATAAAGTGCTTCCCGCTACTGGAGTATGAGTGGAGCAAATACCACGTAGAGGGGATCGTCTAAAAGCAGTGAAATTTTGGATCAGAAACTATTACTACATACTTCAGACGAGTACGAGTGGAACTTTAGAATCTCTGGCTGTCTAGCTAAAAATGGACAGTTCAACGGATACTGAGGGGGGGGGGCATATTGCGATATATGAGGAAGGATTGCTTTGTTTTTCAAAGAAGTTAACGAACCCAAAGGACTCCGTCAATGATAAGGAAACGAAAATACATAACAGCAGGAGACGATCATAAGGAACAACTGTTCACAAGGAACAACCTTACAGTGCGAAGAACAAAATACGCCTGACGCAATACTAATGCGGATTCCAAGAGATGAAGCACAGGGAGATGTTTTGCGTCAGTAGGAATTTACCGCTACTTGACAGTACGGGTCTTGGGGAAGTAGGTTAGGTTCGGGCTCAAGGGAGTGGTATGCGCAATAGAAGCGTAATGATACTCTTTAGCCTATGCGTTCCAATCCAGTTATCATCTTCATGTGGTACAAGCTAAATATCTGTATGGTTGAGGTACCTAATCCCTTTGACAGTGTAACTTCGTAGCAGCAGAAGGAACAAATCAGACTGAGCGAAATGGATATGAACACGGAAAAAGAAAATTAGTTTACGGTTCAGATGAGGGATATTTCAGTACTGGTCTCTAGAAGACGCTGGGTGAGCGCCCCCAGCCCCCATCATCGCCAAGTAAGTGATCGCCTAGTGGTTCCTGTGCAGGCCCATAAAACATTTCAGCTGGCATAATATATGGACAAGGAAGAAGCATGGTAACAAGAACCTCACCCAAGGGGGAGACTGGGTACGGTGTGGACGGAAGATAAGTGCAACCAATAACAGAGCTCTGAACCATAATGAACCCATATGGCAATTGGTAGCGAAAAGAAGGAAGAAGAACAAACTAGGAAACGGGAAGAGGCCAAAATGCTTAAGAAGATGCTGGGAAGAATTCTGGAAAACGTTACAATCCTAGAGAATATGGTAGACGGTAGTTACAGTATAAAAGTAAGATTAGAGAAACAATCGGGAACCTAAGCATAGTAATTGTGGTAGTCAAGGAGGAAGAAGGTAGTGTATGGGAAAATAAGAAGGGGGCAAGACAAGATGACGCAAGAGGTAATAGGCTGCTATTCAATTTAATACCGGAAGAGACAATTTACTAACATTATCGAGAACTGGCAGATCTCAAATGGCTAGAACAAGCGCATACACGCACAAAAATAGAAATAGGTAAACAACATAAATATGACCATAGTTGTTATCAAATCATTCTAGTAGACGGAATATTTTAAAAAGAGTGGTATATGAAAATTAAGAAAATATTAAGTAAACATAAACCAGAATATGGAAAAATCGTATATCTGGCCGATGTTGCGACGGACAAGATGAAAAGATGATAATAAAACGAATATACAAAAAACAAGAGAAATTGAAATAAATGGTACAATAGGAGAATCTAAGAAAATGACGGAATGCTTGTTTCGCAACGGTGAGTTGCAGACAAAATCTTCGTTATGTGTAATAAACACAAGGAAGCAGTAGGGAATAGACAACATGCGCACAGAGAGGAGTATAAAGACCAAGGCGAATGGAAGGAACAAGATAGACAAAGAGCAATGGCACATTAAATGAGACAATAGAAATAACGCCAATAACACAGAAACGAACTCATATGTAAGTTTATTGAAAACGACAAAACAAGAGGTTAACATAGACGAAATTCGAAACATAAAAAAACAAAAATTGAAGAGTACGAATAGCATTGAAAGAAAGAAAGGAAGGTGCCATTAAATCTTTCAAGGAAAAAACGAACGTAAGTTTAAAAGATACGGCATAAATAATTGAATCAACCAAAAGAAGGAAAGTTATAATTAATTTTGCTTGATATAGACGAGGTAACATGCCATATAAAGGGCATGTGTGATGAAAATACAAACAGGAGATGACGACATAAAATGTCACTCATTAAAAGCGATCATACCAGGTCGTAAGAGGTGGCAAACAAGTGGTCACAGTACGCCTTCAACACGTCACAATGGAGAATACAAAAGAAAGGTATCTAAACCATAGCTTAAAAAATTAGCTAGCTGTCTGAGCGATAGGACGTTGAAAATTATAGTAAGAACAAAAATAGAGATAACAAGCGGAATACCATAGAGGTCGATGTTGGGGTTACGCCTTTGAAAGATCTTCTTTTACAGTATTTTGCAGACTAACTTAAAAAGACAAGGCAGAGATTATCTGTTTTGCAGATGATACAGCAGAAACAGTTACAGGTAAAAGAGGCGTTGATTTAACACGGAAATGACTTAGGCGGCAGAGATGGTAAGAAATGCCATTATGGGCAAGGCATTTGAGCTGGCGACCCAGAATACTGAAACTCTCAGCTTAAACGGCGGCGGAACTCTTCCGGAAATAGAAATCATACTAGGAAGGCAAACAATTACAACAGTAAATAAAATCAAGTTCCTGGGGATAGTTTTCAGTAGAAACGAAAATATGAGGGTACACGTAAAGAACATCATCGAAAAGGCAGAAAGACAATCAGAACTCTAGGACGAATTATGCCCACATTGCATGGCGCAAAAGCGAGTAAGAGGAGAGTGTTAAAATCCGTCGCTAACGTTATCATTTTGTATGCGGTCCTGATATGGAGTATAACGAAAAAAATGCAGTGCAGGAATGTCATGATCAAGTTACAAAGAAAGATGGCGATAAGACTAATGACCACCTATAGAACAACTCGAAAGAGATAATAAAGGTTATCGCGGGTATAATACCGAATATTCTCGATAGAGGAAAGGTTTAACATCTACAATAAGAGACGATTTAAAAAAAAAAAGAAACCAAAGAAGAGACCGAGGAGAAATGGAAAGAAAGATGGGAAAACCGTAGCAACGAAAAGCCAATTTAGATAGAAGACTTATTACAGACAAGAAAAAATAGAACAGTAATTATGAGGAAGTTGATTATTATCTATCCCACGTACTAGGAGGACACGGATAGTTAGGCTTACCTGAAAAGATTTAAAATTAGAAAGAGCGAAACAAGCAGGTACTGCGGCGAAGATGATATCACTAAAAATACCATATTTCATTGCTTCAGATAGATTAAGGCAAGCTGCGAGATAGAGAGGTCTGGAACATAATAAAAAATGAATCACATGTTTGAAACAATATTGAAGGACGAGATCCACTGAAGAAACACCAGTAGCTTGGCTTTTAGAGTCGTTAGAACTAAAGAATTGGAGGACAGAACTGTTGGAAATGTCAGGTAAAAACCCCCCAAGGCAAGATAGGAAAGAGAAGAAGAGGATTAGTAGAACTAGAAAGAAGGTAGTAAGAAGAAGAGTAGGCTAAGTTTGGTTAGGTTAGGTTAAATAAAATTAGGGACCTCGGTGGGGCAGTGCGAATAAGCGCTGTCAGTGAAATGTGGCCGATTGGCCGCGTGGTCGAATCTCGGCTGAGGCGACCGTATTTCACTTAGTTAAGTTTAGGGTGCATGTTGCTTGAATGGATAGTATGTAAGGGACGCCCGCGTTCTCCTGAAGTTATGCGAAAGCGGTTCCGGGGGGGGGGGCAGTATGAACAAAAAGGTTAAGTAAAATTAGGTTAGGTTAGATTCATTTAGTCTAGATGATTTAAATCTAGGAAATTAGAAATTCATATTTTATAAAAGGTGTCGTAAGCCATCTAGGCGTGACCATCTTCAGGTTAACTCGTGCTTAACAATTTGGACGAGTACCAGGTATCATCTAATATTCTAATAGAATAACATCCTCAAATACCTACAAATTAACTGGAAATTAGCAATCAATATTTCTTCGGGTATACTACAATGCAAATATTCTGGTTTATAGACATAAAGTTAGCATGCGTAACGAGTTTTGTTTACAGACGAAATCAATTTTGTAGGCTTGCTGATTTTTACTGCGTCACAAACGGTAAACAAAATTGTTATAACCATTTTCAAAATATTGTTTTCAAAACTATTTGGAAACATGCTATGTTTGTTATTATGTTATTTGCTCTAATTGTGGTTATAATAAAGACCTTTAATAACCTTACGTTTCTTATTCAAACAAATTTCAGTTTTGAAGTTAGAATAAAAAACAATTCATTTGAGGTTAATGCCCTGACCGTAGCTGGTTTACATGGGATAAAGCACTCAATAAAAGTGCCTGTTTTCCGCTATAAAAAACCACTAAATGCAGGAAATTAGTACAGTTTTATACGGAAAACGAAGAATCTCGACGTGCATTGAGCTAGAAATAACAATATACTAGCTAATAATGTGTTTTTTGATGCTTATAAATTGCATTAATATAACCTGATTTTCGCTATAGAAAACCACTAAATGCAGGGAATTAGTACAGTTTTATACGGAAAACGAAGAATCTCGACGTGCATTGAGCTAGAAATAGCAATATACTAGCTAATAATGTGTTTTTTGATGCTTATAAATTGCAATAATATAACCTGATTTCCGCTATAGAATACTACTAAATGCAAGGAATTAGTACAGTTTTATACGGAAAACGAAGAATCTCGACGTGCATTGAGCTAGAAATAACAATCTACTAGCTAATAATGTGTTTTTTGATGTTTATAAATTGCAATAATATAACCTGTTTTCCGCTATAGGAAACCACTAAATGCAAGGAATTA
>JABXWE010042696.1:0-22884 GCA_014611495.1 Limonius californicus | reverse complement strand
AAATCTAGAGTTTGTTCAAAGACGCCATACAGCTTTAACACCTGGAGTTATGGTTTGGGGTGCGATTTGTTTCGGTAGAAGATCACCTCTTGTGTTCGTCCCAGGCACTTTAAATGCTCATCGCTATATTCATAATGTCCCTGAACCGGTGTTAGTACCATTCATGCAGACATTGCCAAACGGTATTTTTCAACAGGATAACGCACGTCCGCACACTGCAAACAGTACCAGAACGTACCTCCAACAAGCACAATTACAAATGTTGCTCTGGCCTGCACGATCACCGGACTTATCACCGATCGAACATCTTCGGGACATGATGGCCGGTGACTAAGATTATTGCCAAGAGCTCCTAACCACTTAGACATCAACTTGAGGTTATATGGAACGAGATACCTCAGGAGAACATGACCACTTGATAGAAAGCATGCCACGATGAGTAAATGCTTGCATTGCTGTTCATGGCGATGTGACACATTATTAATTTTGTTTTCGTTGTTGTTATTGTTTTCTTATAAATGTTAATATTTTTTTATGAAAACCTGATCATTTCATACGCAATAATGTAACATTATTTTAGCAAAGTTTCAAACCATAGCTTTATTTTTAATAGGTGGTACATTTCATATGAAACGAAGTGTATATAAATCTGTAAAGCATTCCAACCTAGTTTTACTAGTTTTGTGTACAAACAGAACCTGTATGGTTTTCTCCTTCTTATTCTGTTTGGCACCCACTAAGAATCCGTCAAGGTTTATCAAGCAGTTCAAACGCCGATCCTAGTAAAATTAGTTGTTTGGTTCGAATTAATGAAATTTGTATACAATAATTTAGAGGTCTCAGTAGAATGTTCATGAGTGGGGAGGAGTGGCGTTGTTCGCTACGCCGCTGATTTCTTTAACCTAATAGGTCTACAACAGACTCATAAATATCTACAGGGTGTCAATGTGAAAACGTACCATGTGCTATATCTCTGGAAGTAAAATAGGTATAGAACTTTTGGAGGGGGAATCATCATGATTCATAAGGTATTCTTCCCCATTCAACCCCTTAGGCTTTAGATAACACAACAAACAATTCAAATGGGTAATACCCACTTGTGAGACCTCATTGAAAACTTCTTACAAAATGTTATTCAATAGTGGCAAAAATGTTTTCCCGACTCGTTTCGGAATAATTAATAAATAAAATTCAAAGGTTCTGAAGTAATCATTGTAATTTAAATTTCAAATCTATAGTTTAAATATTCAAAATGGTATCATTTATTTTCTAGAGTCTAGGCAACAGTAAAGCCCATTCTCAAATTCTCGCTGAACATTTTGGAATTTGGACGGTTTAACGCAGAATAGTTAGGCACTTCTGAACTATTCCTTGTCACAGTTGTGCAATGGACTGAGACTATGTTTTGATCCCATAAAATGGGGGCAAATTCGAAGATTTTGGAGGCCATATTATTTTTCTGATATGATTAGATAAAAAATGTTTGCTATTATTGAATAGCATTTTGTAGTGAGGTACCACAAAGTGTGTGTTTCTATTTGACATTTTTTTGTTGGGCTACCTAGAGCCTAAGAGATTGATTGGAGAATGTTACCCTTTGAGTCGTGATGATTCCCGTACATGTTGTAAAAGCGTTTTCTAGAAAAGTGCAATACATTTTTTTACTTCCAAAAATATAACATAGTTTACGCTTTCAAATTGAAACACTGCATAAGTATGTAGCTGGATGTGAATACGTTGGTCGTTTTTGAGGTTATGTTGTTTAAGATGTCACACTGACAAATATCACAATATATAGTGTTAGTAGGCTTGGTATCACACCTAAGTTGGGTGTACAAATAGAACCTATTTAGATTTCAAACCCTGTCGTGTTTTCTCACCCTGTCTGACTACTAAACTACATATTATGTCGGACAGAATAAGCAGAGCCCACAAAGCAAAAAACAAACGTCCTAACAAACCATTGTAGGTCTCTGTTTGACGTGCAGAATTTGTAGTTCTTTTGGTTTTGTTTGAACACTAAACTGACATGTCACGTAATTTGAGAACCTAATAGAAGTACAGCCTTTGCTTGAGAAGTAAACAACGACATAACATTATCGTATGCTTGTACTAACAAAATTATTTAGGCTTGTGGTTTTCAATGTGTGGTTATTGCAGGTTGCCGTATCACTTGAGCGAGTATATAACAAAAGTAATCTTTTTTTTGTTGGTTTTCACAAGTGAGTCATGCCCTACCACTAATGCAAGCCTACGAGGAGGTTATGTTAGCTTATGTATTTTACGTCGGCCTATTTGTGGAACATCGGAACGTACCCCGTCCTTAACAGTTGGTGAGTGACTACATAAGCCTAACCTCAAGGTACGATTCTTATATCAAAATTATTCAGGATTGTGATTGCATCTGTGGAATGATTATTACAATTAGAACCACTAGATCACCCTGGATTTTTAGAACAGCGCATTCTGACATTTTTAGTCCTGGTCAAAAGCAGGAAAAGTGGCAAAAGCTTGTTGTCGCGTCAGGTACTACATCAGAAACGCACAATTATGAGCTATAATTTTTGATATTTCCCGCCCTTTACAAACCCTGAAAACTGCGGAATACACTATTCTAAAAAGCAAGTTTGTTATTGATTATCCACTGTTCAACATGGAAATCGGATGTTGGTTATGTTATTTACTTTACAGGTGTAAGACTACGTACTTATCGTCTGCATAAAGATATAGTGAGGTTATGTTTTTGTTTAGTCTTCAAGGTACCACGTACTCCCCGTTTTCCATTATTCGTAAATGACAATTAATCAATCAGAAACACCCACGTCCCATACTATTTTTAACTTGGGTAATTGATATTAATTTTTAATATCCAGCAAATAAATTATTGTTATGCAACTTAACCTAAAAATGATTAAACTCAACTACCGCAGTTGGTTCGCTATAGGAAGAGAGTATAACATTTTAAATTAGGTTTTTCTAGGACCTGCTTATTAGATAAACACGATGTAATGTCGTTGAAGTATTTTAAAATTTCTACTTAAAACATAACCTCAAAAAACAAACGTTAAAAAATTTATTTGTTTATTTAAAGTGCTATAACTTATCACATCAGTGCTATCGATGGGAAATCTTCACATGAAACTATTGTAATTTGATTTTCCTATTGTAACTAATTTATCAGACAATAGTAGATTGTTTTACAAGTTTAGAAAAGTGTCAGTTTTCCAGCAAGTGCAAATGTTTAATTAACGAGCGAGCGCAGCGAAGCGAGTCAAATAAATTTGCACGGGCATGGAAGAAACACTTTTCAAACGTGTAAAACATCCTATTTTTTCGTATACTTAATGGAAAAAAAAATAAATAAATAAATAAAAATTTAAAATTTGACATAACATATTTTAAAATTTGTCATAAAATTTAATCAAGCAAGATACTGTGTTGCTTCCTTGATTACATATACTAAAAGTGTTGCTAACATGGTAACAAAACATAACGACGAGTAAATAAAGAAGAAGAGTGTTGCTAACAAGAAAACTAACACATTTCTTTACGATTTTGTAGCTAACAAGAAAACTAACACATTTTTTTACGATTTTCTCACAATATAGTATGCTCTTTTCCATTAAGGATACGAAAAAGATTATATATACGGTTTATTTTGAATGTCAGACGTCAAATAGACAAGTAGTGAGAAATTCCCCCACCAAAATAAAATGAGCGAACAAGAATTTTCTAATTTGGGAGTAGTCTATGTATATGTATCCTTAAAATTATATCTTGTTGGTAATTTTCTTTAATGCTTACCTCTCCGAACATGTTGACAATCCCAATAATCGAAATCAGCACAGAGCCATCCGTTTCAGAGAAACCCATTCCAATAGCATGATCATTTAAGTACATGTATTCGACATCATACCACATGTATAATAAAAAGTTGGAGATGGAAAACAGTAAAAACTTCACATTAGCAAAATGCGAAACGTCGATGATATCAACTACCAAATCCCAGAAGTCCCATAGTCCGGCGTACCATTGCATCTTCTCCCTTGCTATGGTAGTCATAGAATTTCTGTAGATATCCGGGCAAGAAGAAGCTCTTAACCGATACCGGTTAATATTAAGCATGGCTCCTCTGTAAGTCAGAGACAACCGATGAACTCTCAGATCTTTCAAATATGCAGTTGCTGTTTTCTTGTGATGATTCATCCTAGGAGGTGTTATTTCATTCCTCTTTAACCACCACAGATAAGCGGCATCCGTTGTTGTTGGAGGGGTAGAAGGCACTCGAGGGATTTCTGTTGCTAATGGTGAAGGTGGAAGTGGTGTTTTCGATGCTAAGTGCGCTTTATGGAGTCTTCCTGAGTCGCTAAAGCTTCTCGATGGTGCTAGGAGACTTGGATAGTTTTGTAGCAGGACATTATATACATTTTTGTGGGTGGATAGCAATTCTAAAACTTCAATGGGCACTTTTTCTCCATTACGTACGTAGGTAGGTAAATTAACTAAGGAACTAAATAACCGATCTTGGTCATTATCCTTTTCTTCATCGCTCTCTTCTTTCTCGTTATTCTCCGTTATCGGTTGCAAAGCGCTGGCAGTGTTAGTGCTATTGCTCACAGAGAAGGTATCTGCAGAAGAATCGTTCTTCTTGCGTCGCAAGCTACGTTTCCGTTTCCGTTCTTTGGCTGCCGATTTCAGTTTGTAAGGCGTCCATGGGAGATCCCTCATCAAGGCACCGCAGACAGCTAAATTTAAGAAAAGCCCAGCTAAAATGAGGGTGGTTCCACGCCAGCCGTATTTTTCTAAAAGTAGTTGAATCAAAGGAGCAAAGATGAAAGTTCCTATACCACTCCCACAAACAGCAAGCCCAGTAGCGAAGGATCTTTTTTTGTCGAAATAATACGCCACTATTACAACAGACGCTACATAACATAAACTCAAACCGAGGCCAGCTAAGACGCCGAATGTTAAATAGAGAATCTCTGTGCTGTTAGCAAATGAGCTACAAATGAATCCCGTGGACGCCAGTAGGGACCCGACTATGGTCACTTTTCTACAACCATAGCGATCGGTTAAGAAACTGGCAATGGGGCCCGATAATAGGGGCATTGCCATAAACAAACTGCCAATCCAAGCAGTTTTACTTTTGTCTTCGCCGAAGTATTCTAAAAATTCGTGGTAGATCACACCAAAACTAAATGTTATACCGTCTGCTATTAGGTTAACGACAAAAGAAACGGCTACTATGACCCAGCCCCATCCACCATCAGGCGGTCGAGCTTCCGATATATCAATCGACTCGCTACTGGAGCTCGAGCTTGAGCTTGAACTGGAGGATATGCTCGAGGATGGTGTGGAGCTGGGATCCTTGACTGGGACTGTGCTACTGGAACCATTGCGTTCATTATGAAACTGCACGTGCAGTACGGGACGATCTTCGTCGTCAGATTCTGATTTTGTTACGGTCCTTTTGTTTGGAGCGTCGTTCGCAAAGACGCGAGGCTGTTTAGTCTGAACATCTCCCAGTAACGAATCTTCCTCTTCTATATTAATTGGATTCTCATGTAACGTCTTGACGATTAATTTCGGTTTCTGGCTTGTGCTGTTGTCGTTCAATTTGAGTTGAAGAGACGCGCGATCATTCTTTTGCTTTTCGGGCGAGTTCGCGGAAGGTAACAAAGGGGACATTTCCGGCTGGTTGCTTATGATGTTTGACTGATAGTGGTTGGGCTTGTTACCAACATCTCCATTAGTAGCAGCAATAGGTCGAGATTTCTTAATGTTTCCATTTTTAAGGCTGGGCGAACGAGAGACATTAAAATTACTAGCTACGTTATTTTCAGAAATATTATTGCTATGTTTAGAAGAGTTGAAGCTACTACTAGATAATTTAGAATTTGCACACTTGTCAGACGCTAGGACTACATCATCTTGAGGTAAAGACGTTTTTTCACTAACGAAGGCTTTATTATTAGCGGCCGCTTCCTCGTAGGAAGGAGGAAAAGCATCAGCGCAGGGGTCTACACTACTTTTCGGAACACTTTGCACTTTAACGGGGGAATTTGCACTACGCTCACTCTCGCTACGAGCATTCTGGTTGACTCTTGCATTATTCACTTCATTAAAGTCAGTGGCCGAGAATTGAGACACAGTGTCCATATTGTGTTGGGCCATTCTTGTAGATCTCTACGGAATTGTCTGCGTGAAGACGCAAGACGGAGGGAGCTGATGAAAGATATCATGCGGCTGATTGTCGGCTCTGGCCGATCGCTAACACTTTGGAGGTAGCGTGCCATGCGTGGGACACTCCAACCACGGGGGCTGCAGATTATTCTGTAACAATATGAGACTACATTACCATTGAATTTTGGACTCGCAGTCACTAAATATATCACTGACAGCTTATCGGTCATAAAAGTAATTTTATCAGTCACCTACTTAGATAAGACTACCCTCATAAGAATGTAGCATCTAAATATCAATTATTTTGAATTACGTACAGAGCGGTCAAAAACAACCTTAATCGTGATTGCCTATGCCTGTGATTATTTCAGAAGCCAAGTCATTTCTATGACGTTGTAATTGCAAATTTATTTAATCAAAGGCATACGAATTCTGATACAAAGACAATCTCGATTCAATTGGTTTTTGATCGCACCGTATTTGCAATCCATTTTACCTCAGCAGTCTTTTATAAAACAGTGAAACAGTAATTACAATGGGAAACCAATTTGGCAATTTTCCATCATCGGTTCCAAGTGTTTCCATTTCAATTATTGATTACCGTTCAAATAACGTCCTGGAAACTCCGTGAGAAGTTTGAATTTCTCTCTTTCAGTATTAAAGCAAAACGTGCAGTCAATTGGTGGATTAGATTGTTCGTTATTGCGGGAACTTTAACATTCCCTTTACTCCATTTACCAGTTCAAGCCGCCGAGGTATTAATTTTGTAGCCCTAGCTATTGAATTTAAATTACTTTGTGTTGTAATATAGAGCGATTCGCCTAAAATGTCTTGCGCGCCTGATGAGATATGCTATTCTAATAACAAAATTGTAAGACTTGGTTGGATAGTTTTGAATAGGCGAGATCTAGGTTAAGATTTTGTAACACATTTAGATTGTACACATAGCAAATGCGGTATAAACTGAAACTAAAATTACTTATTAAACCCGAAACATTATAGACTGTCATTGTTATTGGCACATGAACCTCGAAGCACTTAGAACTATTGGGATTTCGGTTGCCTCATATTAAAAGCATTAAGCGTTGCATATGAGATTTCGTAATATACATTATTGGTAGAGAGGTACTGAAAGTACATAACAGTAGATTGTATTTCGACTAAAAACCACATCAGCTAGTATTTCACATTTAACTTTCTTCAATATTAAAAAATGCCGCCTATTAATATATAATTAAAATACAAGAACTTGAGGTGACGTGCAAACCACTAGCACAATACAATACAAAACTATAATACGACCTGTAGTGACCTATGCAAGTGAAACCTAGGTAGTTAACAATAAACGATCAAAGAACACTAAATATATGGGAACGAAAAGTACTGCGAAACATATATGGACCAGTCAACGTTCTAGGAAATTGGAGAATTAGCACAAACACAGAGCTTAGGGAACTGTACCAAGAACCAGATCTGGTTGCGTTTATTAAAATGCAACGCCTAAGATCGCTAGGACATATCAGGCGAATGGGACCACACAGACCACTAAGGAAAGCGATGGAAGGAAGACCAGAGAGCAGAAGAAGAAAAGGAAGACTCAGAAAACGATGGCTCGACGACGTGGAAGAAGACCTAACAACACTAGGAATAACAAGATGGAGGGGGGAAGTAGAGAATAGATCAAGATGCAAGGAAATAGTAGGGGAAGCCAAGGTCCTGAATGGACCGTAGCGCTCACAGGGAGAGAAAATACAAGGTGTTGCTTTGAACCCTGGATATTGAACTTTTGTACAAAATGTTTCTACAACGTTAAGGGGAATCATCATGACTCATAAGGTAACCTTCCCCATTGAACCACGTAGTCTCTAGGTATCCTAACAAAAAAATTTCAAATGGTACCATCCACTTATTGAAAACTCTTACAAAATGCTATTCAATAGTAGCAAATATTTTTTCCCCGCCTCGTATCAGAAAAATAGAATGGGTTCCAAGTTCTCCGGCTTTTGACACCTTTTTTTCACTTCTTCCTATGAGATCATTTAAAATGTGTTGCATAACTACGACAAGGCATATTTCAATAGTTCTGAGCTATTTCGCAACAAACCTTCCAAAAAGTTCGGAGAGAATTTAAGGGTAGTTTTTACTGGTATCTAGATTCTAGAACAGTGCTTCTCAATCTTTGTATTCCCGCGGCACTTTTTCCAAAGAAAATTTCTGTGACACATCTACGTAGAGTATTTTTAAATAAATGAAAAAGTAAAATAATTTCAATGGAACTTTAATTATACTAACATTTGTACAGATAGAAACAATTTTGAAAAGAAGTACTTATAATGCTCATAATTGTATTATTTAATGCTTTTTGGGGAAAACTCTGAAACGTCATTTTTGTAAAGATATTTCGTAACATATTTTTTTCTATCGACTTTTGTTTCTGTTCTATTACATCATTAATCATTTTTTTAAAAGGCGACGCTATTTTCCCCTTTAGTTTGATAGACGTCCTTACCAATTAAATCATATAAAAAAATTGAACCCAACATAACAAGTTTTTAAGATAAATACCCATAAATCAAACTGTCTACCATTAACCAGCACGTGTGTAAACACTTTGTATCTCTCACTCAATACCTTCTGGGCCGATAATTTCAATTTATAATTCAAATAATAAATTGTTTATCTCTATATTGTTTGGCCTACTAATGTACACTCGCTATTTCACATGACCCTATAGAATGAACTCTAGCGGCGTTAAGTCAGGCGATCGCGCAGGCCACTGAGACACTCGTCGCCGCCTTAACCATCTATCAGGGAACATATCGAAACTGCTGAACTTATACACTAAAATGGGGAAGAGATCCATCTTGCTGAAACCAAATGGGGCATATCACAATCTTCATTATTTGGAAAAGAACTGCTACAGCTAGAACTAATTCAAAACGCAAAAATGTGAATCTAGACAGATGTGTATTTCTCAAAAATTTCTTGTGTAGATACTATATTTTTTATACCACCACTAGTGAGGATGTCTATCAAAATAAGGGAGAAAAAATATGGAGTTGCCATTTAATGATTAACGATGACGTCATAGCGCAGAAACAAACGCAGATAGAAAAAACAATTAAATTAGGGAGTGTCTTTCTAAAAAATAAAATTGACGTGTCTCAGGGATTTCCCAAGAAACATTCAATAAAAAATTATTGTAGAACAGAGTAAAAAGTTAAGTTAATGAGAACATTCTAGAAGAAAATTAACTAACGTGCCAAGGCATACCTTTTGAGGAACACTGGTCTAGAGAATAATGGAAATCATTTTGAAAATCTGGAATAAAATGTTAGTTATTATTTGGAAATTTTTTGTTGGGGTATCTAGAGCCTAAGGGGTTGACTGGGGAAGGTTACTTTACGAGTCCTTATGATTTGCCTTCCATGTTGTAGAAACGTTTTACAGAAAAGTTCAATACCAATTTTACTGCCAAAGATATAAAATATTGTACGTTTTCAAACCGACATTCTGTATAAGAGTTGTTATGGTTGTGCTAAACTTGAATGGCTAGGTAATCCACCAGACTTAAGCACTGCAAGGCATTAGAATATCAACTCAATCTCTTTGTTTACATCATGTTTACCTATACTCACTCACTTCTCCATAGAGTTAATAAATCAAAGAAGGTAAATTTTATTAGTTATCCTATTTGAAAAAATATAAAAGGAAACTATATCAAATACAAACTGCGTTAGCACTACCAACCGCGAGAAAACGTTGTGGGTCTTGAAAAGAAAATTCCTTTGTATTCGATTTCTTTGCCAACACTTATAAAGGCACATAAATTCTATGGCATAAAAAGTGAAAGTGAGCAAGAAGCAAAGCCTTTGTAAGTTTGAATGGTATTAACTTTTAACTCTTCAAGGCTTGTGCTCGCTTGAAAAGCTTTCCGAATTGAATTTGGCAGCGAATCTAAGGTATTAGTACTATTGAGTGAAAATACTTGAAATATTTGGTGCTGAGAACTATTTAAAGTAACCGAAAGAAACCTTTACGTTACGATAAAAGGAGAAATATTTAAGAAAGAATACAGGTCACAAAAACTGTCAAAGATGACTAATACTATATTTGTGTTATACGGGGACAATACAAAAACAGCAGGAATTTTATGTTTCGGAACAGCCAAAAATACTGTTTATATTTTTGAAGCTAAATTACCTTAACTTTTAAAAGATCTAACAACTCAACATTAGATTAAGTTGGTAAGACAAAATTCTGTAATTTTTTGGACCTTAGCAAAATAGAAAGTTAAGGATGGAACTGTATGAGAGAGAGAAACTAAAAAATATTTTTTACATTTTATACATCAAGGTAAGTCTCTGCAAGTTGCTTCGTTAACCAATATTAGGTTAGGTTAGCTAAACGGTTACACCACAAGCAAGAGAAAATATTGTAGAAGTTTACTAATCATCCTCTAGCCACGTTACTGATGGACAGGAAAATAAGAAGATACGATACATCCGAACAGCCACAAAAATTCATTGTTTATATTCTATGTTGAATTCTGTTAAATTCTGTAGATCAAGCTTACCCAATTAGGTTACACAAAGTTTACTTAATGTAAGATTACGTTAGCTCGATAAAATTGTTGAATTTTCTGAACCTTGTCAAAATAGGAAGGTAAAAATGATACTATAAAAGAGCGAGAACACAAAATTCAAGTTTACTAATCGTCCTCTCGTCGTCAATAGCCTTTTCGTTCCATTATTGGGCATCGGCCTCTTCTCTACCACGTGCTTCTCCTCACAGCTACGGTGGAAGTACGGGGTACCTACAGTTTAACCTCGAAACCGAAAGACAGAACTTCCAAAGAAGGATTTGGCATTAAGATACCACAGTTGCCGGTTGGATTGGGGATTTATGTGTGGTTGGATGCAGCATACGATTTTGTACACTGCGCGGTAATGCTGGACAATCAAACCCAAGTCATAATTGACATTTTGCCCAGAAAGCGAGCGCTCTGCCAACTTATCTACCACCACACTTAAACGCTTAATCAAAATCATACCACACTTCTCTTTCAAAAAAAAAAAGAAGAAAAAAATAGGACGTGGTACTTTTCTTGTTTAACAAACTTTAGTAATTCATTATTAAATTTTTGAGATCTAACTTATATTTAGTTAGGTTAGGTTTACTCAGTATTAGATGCACTTGATAAAATTTTGTGGACAATGCCGAAATATGACGGTACAGTATAAGTAAGAGAAAACATTGTACATGTTCAATTTTCTAATATACTCCTCTTCTAAGGAAAATAAGAAGATACGGTGCTTTTCTTTTTCTGGAGAACCACAGACTTCGTTATTAGGTTATGTTAATGGACAAAACCCTGAATTGTTTTAGACCTTAGCGAAACAGAAGGGCATTGAAAAATCAATACAATCAACTAATGATAACAGCGCTATTCAATATAACGATAGATTAGAAAGTTAAAATAAAAATCTTTTCGGGCATTACCAAAATAGGAAGGTAATGAGATACCTACAATGCAAGCAATAGAAGAAAAAGACATAGCACTATCCGGTTACTGCATGATTATATGCTATGTTAAAATTTAACACTTAAATTATCCTTCGTTAGGTTAGGTTGAATTAATGTTAGGTTAAGTTAAAATAATATATTTTGGGACCTTACAAACACAGGAAGCGATGAATATTAGATGAAGATCGGTTACTAAATCATTACATTCTATGTTAAAATTTACTTCTAAATTACCCTTAGTTAGGTTATGTTGACTTAATGTTAGGTTAAGTTAGTAGGCTAAAATAATAATTTTTTGGGGTTTTACTAAAAAGAAAGGTGATGAAGATACAATACAAGGAAAAGAAGAGAGGATAATAGTACGATTAAGTTACTAAATGATTATATTCCATGTTAAAATTTAACATCTAAATTACCCTTAGTTAGGTTATGTTGAGTTGTAGTTAGGTTAGGTTAAAACATTAAAATACAGATTTTTTGAGATCTTGCCAAAACAGTAGGGGAAAGTCTTGTACCTCGAGCCGGATTTTTTCCAGTCCCTTTTTCGAAGTCTAATGTTATTAATTAAATAGCAAAAAAATCATCACATGACACAAAACTATCTTACAATAAATTACAATACCCAAAATAGGTGTAACTTTTCATAAAAAAGAGTTAAACCAATTTTTGTTTTTTGTGTAAAATGGCCCAAGGTACAACATGGGTCTGTACCATGGGCCAGGGTATACTGTACCTTGAGCCATGCCTATTGAAATAGCGGGGTATAGCCCAAAAAACTTAATAAGCCGGCTCGAGGTACAGGACGGCTCGAGGTACAAGACTTTCCCCTAAGGTGATAAAATATTGCATTAATTGAAAGTGAGTTGAGGCGAAGAAAAGATCATGGACAGAATAAATGTGAAATTATATAATACCTATAATAAGTATTAATAGCATAAACTAATAAGTTTTTGTAAATTACTGTTTGATACTAAAATTCTTATTATCTAATCGAGCAATTATTAAATTATATATGAATAACAATAACAAATAACAGCACAGAATGTTAACTTAAAGGGAAAATAATATTTAAAATATATGAATGCAGCAATTGGGGCAGAGAACAAAGAATGTGCACAAAACGATTTCATAATTGCCGTTCCAGTTTTTCAATTGAATCTGATAACAGAGGTAAAAAGAAATTCCTTATACTATAAACTTACATGTTCGTTGGAAGAACCTCAAAACCGCTATTAGATAATAATTACCAAAGCCAAAGGTCACAAGTTTTCAGTAGTACCAAACAAGCTACTACTAGGGGTTGTTCGCAATGTGATCGTGCAGTTATTATCAGACACTGTTAAACTGTCATTCGCGAAGTGTGGTTTTAAAATAGCACAACTACTAATTTAGACAGCAGATGTCAAAGGCCGCGGGCGAGCAATATATATCAAGTGACTAATGAATGTTATTATCGTCACACTTACTCTTCAGCTAATTTGATAAACACAAGGTCGTTTACACGTTTCAATTGTAAATGAATTAAAGAACCCGCGATTCCTTGATCTAATTAGAACAGTTAAGCGAAAAGGGGACAGAAGTTATGAACTAGCCGAGTCACCTGGGGCCAAACGGGAGAAAGTAAGAACGAACACCTGGGGGAATAGTCCTTCCAACACGATATCCACGTTACTGACTTTGCTATATTGATATAAATGAGATATCTCAATTGCACAATTTTTTTACGTTAAATGATTAAATACACGCCATCAGGGTTCGTGTTAATTTCAAAAAATTGAGATTTCTTTTTCTTGGAAGTGAACAGTACTAGTAAAGCTTACGAAAAGGTTATCACACCAAACTCGTGTACGACAGACGACTGTAAATACGCGTTTAAACAAACGTCGGGCATGCAAGCTTATCAGCTGAAGAGCGTAGTCCGATAAGAGAAGAATAGATTATGATATAGAGCTGATGTCAGTCACTTTGATACAAAGAATGTGCTGTACAAGCTTTTAGCACTAACTACCGAACAGTGTTGTTTAAATTGTGTTTATTTACGATCTCCTAACCCCTTGCAAGCAATAAAGAAAAGATAGTTCGAAATTTTGGGACAGCGTGACTTATTAAAATAAAGGAAATGTTTTAACATCATTCCGGTTGGTTAGCCGCCAACAACCTTAATGCTATTTTGGCACCGTTTGGCTAGTATAGTATGAAAACTGTGCAATAAAATCTGCTTTGGACAAACGGCAAACATTGGGAACCCGCCTATTGTAGAATCAAGGCGGTTTCAAATCGGACAGGAACGTCAAAAGAGGAAAAATCTAGGCGAGGCCGATATCCAAGCTTGGACAAAACAGGAGTGAAAAAAAAGAAGAAGAGTAATAGACAGAAGAAATCCAAGAAGAGGGACAAAAAGAAGAATATGGGACAGAAGAGTAAGAGGAAGAAGTGCCCGAGGAGAATGCGTGGGATGAAGAAGAATAGGAAGGGGAATAACAACGGGGGGAGTAGTGGGAAAGAAGTAAGATATTGAGCATACGAAGGAGGGGCAAAGGAAAGGAAAAAAGTGCGGGGAGAAGCTGGAGGGATGATGAGGAGGGGGAAGATTAGAAGAGAAAGAGAAAGGAAGAATATGATGAGGAGAAGATAGGGAGAAGAGGAGGGGTAGAAGAAGAGAGGAAGAACAGGAGGGGTAGAAGAAGAGAGGAAGAACAGGAGGGGTAGAAGAAGAGGAAGGGTAGAAGATAAGAGATAACAGGAAGGACATCAAAGAATGAGAAGAGGAGACGCAAAATAAGAAGTAGAAGAAGAAGAGAGAATGTAGTCATGAAGTTTATTGTTGCTAAGATAATGAAAATTCGATCGTTTGTTGATAAGTAACTTCAAATCTTCTGACAGCGACGAAGAAAATTTTTTGTTTGCAAGTAAAACACTATCCACTTCACATTACTTATTCTAACTGCAGTTTCTCTAACTGTACATTTAATTAAGTAAATACATATTCCTTTGATTTAAAATTTCTTAATTTTTTTATAAGATCGCCCCAGTGTTAATGGTAAATCACGTCATTGACTTTTAAACTAAAAATTAATTACCTAGCACTTAGCCCCAGTGGCATAAAATTACATTTTAGACACTGACAGCATGCATTAAAAGTTAAACTTTTACTGAAGTTTGTAGAAAAAAGTGTTTATTGCGACAAGATACGCTTTGAGGTTAAGTTAACTTTGCTTGTATTTACATTCGAGGAAATAAACACAAGGTACATCCGGTACGTAATATGACAGCTACAACATACCTTGTAGCACTCACAGCCAACCCTAATTTAAAAATTTTTAATTCCTTGGTATACATTTCGTGTATTGATCCAGTAGCTACAATTAATAATATTTTTCAAAAATATTTCTAAAGTGAAGGACGACCCGATGCCTTAACAGCACAACAGGACAGCTAAAGAAGAAGAAAAATATCTTAGGAGATACTAGCAAAGTTTAACGTAACAACATTTTTTGTATTTGGTTGCAATTCTATTAAAAGCATTTTACTTTGCTCGAGTATCAAAACCCTCGATGCCACGAATAAGGCAGATCTAGAACTGGATTGACAAAAAAAAATAGACTATCTAGAGCAAATAAATGACGCGTCACTTACCAAATATTAGCGACTTTACGTTCGTGAGATTTTCTTTTATTTGCTAGACAGCTACTTTTAACCAAATACGCCAAAAATCAACGCAATGAGGAATTCCAAGATTTTTAAAATTAAGTTCCAATTCCTCTAATAAACATTTATATTTTGCAGTATTTAAGCATAATATTAAGACACTACCTGTGCATATGTGGGCTAAAGCTGTTGGTAGTTTGTGTTTAATCTGATAATAATCGATTACTTCGTTAATACAAATATAGATTTTTGTAGACAATCGTCAATTAATCAAATAGTTGATAATTATTCCATAATTATTCTTTTTGACCAATTACAATTTCTTGTTTTAATATGGCGATGAATTACATTTAACCTCCTTAAGCAAACAGGCCAAATTGTTAATAAACAGGTATGGTGCAAGCATGAATTATTTTATGTAAACTTAACAATCAAACAAACACTTTTTTTATAATTTATGCTTGCTGTTACCATAGTTAAGGAACAATGCACGCTTATACAATTCGCAGTTATAATTATAAATCTAGTTAAATCTTGTTTTTTAGCTTCAGGATCGGTTGCCGTTTAACAAAGTTAATTTCATACCAAACCGCTCCACCGCAATGTCACAACTTCTTCAAACTAATTGTCTTCGTTGGTTTTGCTAGGCAATCGATCTTTTATTTAAAAATAAGATTGTCGATAACATATGGTCCACTTATGGTATAAGTATCGATCAATCAATTAGCAGAATTTTTAGCAATTAATAAAACCCTTGATCTATTGTTGAAATTCCTAACTAATTCATCTACTTACAACGCACTATCTTTTGATTTTTGTTCTCGTGTTTTCAGTAAAAGCTCGTGTAAGTGTATGTATTCATCATATGCTGTATCTATTCAAAAACAGACAAAAAACACTAGTACTCAGTGATAGATAGCGGTTAAGTTGTTCAAAATGTATTTATAATAGCCATCGGATTATAATCTAAATCAGCATTTACAAACCATTAACACTACATGTAGATTATAATTATCAATAACAACTACCACAAAATATATATAATTATATATATAAATATCTGTAATTGTTTATTGGAAATCTGATTAAAAATATTAAAGTGCCGACCACTTTTTTGAATACAGTAGAATTTGTACTTAGCGAACCAATACTATTGCAAACATTTGCTTGTAGCCTACAAAAAAGTAAGGTACTGATTGGTTATATTAAAGTAATTTGTATGATTTAAAAATATGCATATTATATAACAACGTGTATCAATTTTCTGAGATCACCATATATACATTTACTGTTACAATTAAGGCAGACTGGAAGTACGTTACCACTGTTCAAAGTGAAGTCTGCAACGGTAACACTAACTGCACCATAAATGGATAGTCCGCTAATAAACTGTTAACAGCAATGTCATAATATGTATTATGTATTTGCGTTGACTGTTCCATAAATAAGCTAACGCTTAAGAAATTGAAAGCAATTGTTGGCTGATTCTCCATTTTCTAGTATACCTAATGTAAAGCTACATGATTTTCTTGCATTAGATGCGTTGTGTAATTTTTAGAACTTCGTACGTAAATTATAGTCTAATAATCAATTTGGCAACAATGCAGATGTTTGCGGGTTAAATATTCCTTGCTTCCGAACTCGTTAAGGTATTGTTTCCAGATTAAATATTAATTTTGGCGGTACAGTTAAATGCAGTTCCTATACTTTCACTTATATAATCATTAGCTCATTTGGTAAAACTTGGTTTGCTTCTTCTTGTATTAGTAGTAGTAATTATTAAAAACAAATCACAGTAGTATGTAAAAGTGTTACAATGATCTACTTTACAAACACAAAAATAATCAATCAACCAACAATGAATCAATTAATCAATCAATCAATCAATTGAAAATTATTATTGAACTTAATGAAGTTTATTTGAATACTAATTTATTTTTCGTCTAAATCTACCGTTTTTACAAGAATTAATTGGAATAAACATAAATACGTGGGATGGTTAATTGAAGGTTAAAAAAAGGCATATTATCATCAAAACCACCAAAATTTTCATAGTTATCCTATTTTTTATTCCCAAACCTAAAACTTAAGATTGTGTACCGAAGTATTTTTTACGTTTTTCCTGTTTATAACGAATGCTTTGTAAATTCTCTGCCCGTTGATTATCCAAATTCTGCGGTGCCGAGTTATCGATACATTGATTATACCGGCTAATTGATGATTTTTTATAATCGATAGCAGATCACTGATTTGCATAAAACATTAGACGCTATAGAATGTGGTGTTAATATTAAAAGAAAACTCTTAATTAATTAATTATCAATGTTACATTTGGAAAAAGCGTAATAATATACTGCTGTTATAAATAAATCATTTCTCCAAAATTAGCAGGATGGTTAACCATTTTATTACAATATTATGTACATATTCAAATTCTCCAGGAAAATGTACAAGTTCCATATTTTTTATTTAACCAAAATGTCGTTTTTAAAAGAATGTAACTTGGAGATTTTAGGTATTTAAAAGATATCCAACTTTGTTTACAAACTGCCTTTTTTGGGAACCAAGATTAATTCCGTTGTTCTATGCGCTGTGAGATTTTATGTATGATTTAAATACTATACGACGATTGTATATGTTTTCGGAAATATTATTTTTGCATTTGGCTGTATTTTATGGCTACAGTTTACAATCAGCTTACCGCTTCCGCCCTAGAGAGATTGTATCCATAGTACCACAACAATTTCCCTAACAATAAAACCTGAAGTCGTAACTTGCATTTTACTCTTTCTTATATGTAACAGTAAAACGATAAAAAAGAAACAACTAAAAATCACGTAACAGGTACTTGACGTTCCAAAAATCTATGGTTAAGTCGGCTGATGATTGCTTTTGATCTCCTTACCATATATCAGAGTTTGATTAACTACCAAACGTCAATTACTGTCAAACGTCAATAAACGTCATTTACTTCATTTATAGAAGTAACCAAAGATTATCATCCTGGTTTTCATTTGTGCGGCAAGATGGTTTGCACTTTAGAACAGAAATCTTTTACAGAACAGAACATTATTTAAGCAATGGAACTAAAATTGACGGGGTTAGGACGTATTTAAAACCGTAATGCTTCGAAGAACAACAACCAACACAAATTGCTTAAAGTAACTGCAGGTCGATGTCAGACTGTTCCGTGAAACAGGAAGTGTAGGACGAAAGAGTGGCAGTGAATGACCATCGGTACATACTCTAGCAACCGTAGGAATTTGGAAAATATACAATATAGAACCACCATTATTAATTCGTCGCTAATCACAACAAATGCTATCTGTGGGAACGCGTCATGAAATATTGTATTGTATTTAATTAAGCAAGATCTAGGACGCGGTTTTACAAGCATCTCTAAGCACTGCAGCCACAATTGACTTATTATACACCAAACTATGAATGTTGCCTATCCGAGATAGTTCCAACCCCGATAGTAATTTTTAATATGTCACACATCGCAGTGGCACGGGACCTACGGCTTTACTTCTTATCCCACACACATTATTCCTCGCTAGAAAAATCTCACCGACCTCGCCCAGGCTCGCACCCGTGTCCCTTGGATTTAAAGGCAAGTGTGCTAACGACTAGACCACCGAGACCGGCGTCATCACATATTACACAAAGAATTGCACGTTTATCCTTATCGACCGACAGTAGTTTAAGTGTTATTACCAGTTGTTTTTCTACAATGATGACCGTTTTGAGGACGGTTCATAATGATGATAATGCTCTGCGATTATGTTTCTTTACGGACGAAGCCTGGTTTCACAGAACAGGATTTATTAATCCTCAAAACATTAGAATTTGAAATGCCGGAAATGCGCTTATTCAAACTGCTTTACATTCCGAAAAGATGTGTCTGGATGGAAATCAGTATAAGGAGAATAATTAGACCTATATTTTATGTTTTAATTATTCAGAATCGATTGTATATTAAAATATTTGCATTGTAATGTTATACCAATGCAATATCAAGAATACATTTTGCGACCATTTTGAACGAACTACACGATGACGAACTACTGCAAGATGGTGCAACTTCTCATTGTACTCGCCAAACCCTGGCAGTGCTACAACAATATTATTTGATATTCATCATCATTCGCCGAAACTGTTTAGCCTGGTCCTGGAAGTCAGCTTTATAAACCTGGATTGGCAAACAAATGAATAAAACATAGATGGAAAATATACATAATTGGAAACTATGTTATCACAACCGAAGACAGAATTTAAAGAAAGTGGGTCTGAATTGCAATTACACTAAGACATAAATTCTAACAACAGAAGATATAAACTTAATAGACCTAGCCAACGCAAGTATAGAAAAAGTTCCATCATCCATGCAACTATGTTAAAATGAAAACCAGAAAGCTGAACTGGAAAGTCGAATCAGATTGGATGGATTTTGACAGATTATCTCATATCTTGTGTTTTAGAAAAAAACAAACTGAAGATTTTTAAATTTGTGTTATTCCCGTACTTAGCTACGACATGGAAACAGCGACATTTACTAAAATAATCATAAACCGCTTAAGAAAAACCCAAACTGCCATGGAAAGGAAAACCTTGGGAGTAAAGTTGACTGACAGGAGAACGAAAAGGTAGAACAGGAGTTAAAGACTTAGTTAAATACATCATAAAACAGAAGTGCTCCTGGGCTGAACACATTACAAGAATGAGAGACGAAAGACGGATCAAAAGAGTGATAGACTGGAGACCAAGGAATCGAAGAAGAGAGATTGGGAGACCATCATTAGGATGGGTGGACAACATCACAAGCGTGGCCGGAAAACAATGGTACAGACAAACACAGAATAGAGATGAGCGGAGAAGAAAAGGGAAGACCTACGTTGAACAATGGACAGAACAAGGTTGAACAAGAACAATTATCTTACAAGCTGCAATATAGCGGTTCCTTTGCGTTCAAGATCTTGTGAAAGCGAAAATAGTATAATAGCAACAGTATAGCAATAGTATAGTATAACGTGGTGGTATCTCAGCTGACAGAGCTTTGGGTTTCTGGACGTCGGGTATGGCTTGAATTCGATTCCCCAGCATTAACACGATAGAGTATAAAAATCTTGTGCTACCACGTACAATTTCTCAATCCGATTGGCAATCGTGGGATACTAATGCTAAATTCTTTTCTAAAATTTCTATCGTTCGGATTCGACGTCAAACTATAGGTTCACCGTGCTTCTACCTTAGCGTTGAGGAGAAACACGTGGCAGAGAAGAGGCCGGTGTCCAGCAGTGGGACAAAAAGTTTGTCGATGATGATACCAATAGTATAATACGGGTCGCGTGGATTAAACTTTGTAGCTAGCGGCACCACTGATCTACGCACATTCAATAACAGAAATTTAATATTTAACGCAGAATATGATAATTTGGAGAAAAACGAATTGTAGCAACATTCCATGCAAAAACAACGAATAAGAAGGAATGGAGTTTAAAATACAATGCAAATTTTGTATAAAACAAAATAGCTTTGAAAAGCAAAACAAATTTGCATTTAACGGAGATACGAGAGGTCACAAACCGAAGCGTAAAATAAAACATTTTCTCGCACTTCCCATGTCGAAATCGTTCATTCAGCATGACCCGTCCATTATCATTTAACCTACACGCCAAACACAACGAAATTCTTATATTGTGCTGTTAAAATATTAACACTAAGTACACTAAACTACATCCTGTTTGTAAAAGCACGCTTACAGACAGCGACTTGTAATTCTGAGTGCAATTTGATGATAAAGTTTATGAATTCCAGGCACGTTAGAAATAATGGGGCGAGCTATCAACTGGCGTTTTCCTGGATGTTCAAAATGGCATCTCGTGCTTCCGAAATGAATTGTGAGCTCGTTTCCCTCTACATCACCAGAAACCTTTGCTGGAAACTTCAAAACACAAACAAAGCGACATTAGGTGGAATTGAGTAACAGGAAAATACTTCCAAGAAACCACAATCTCCACTAAAGTATCGTAAGATATATTATTTCAGTTTCGACGTATTTCAATTTTAAACGGCTATTTCAAGGTCTATTCAAAGACAATTTTGAGTAAAAAGTCCCTCAAATTTGAATATATATTTCTTAAGGTCGCAACAGAAACATATATATATATATATATAGAATTTGAACTAACATCCCATACCTGATGTTACATGTTATTAGCAAAATTATAAAAAAATAATCTATTTCAAGGTCGTCCTAAAGACATTTGAAAATGTGATAGTTGTATATTTCTGAAGGTCCTTCCAGAAACATTACAAAGTCTGAGTTTCCCTTTCCTCTCATAATTGTAAAAAGTGAGCCTCTTTTACGGTCATTCTCAAGACAAATTTGGGTAAAAACAAACTCTAGGATACGTTGATTGTATATTTTGCAACGTCATCCTTAAAACAAAGAATTTGAATTAACATCCCACTCCCGATTTTAAAATTGTACCCCGAGGTCATTCTAAAAAAAAATTGATACTTACATATATTTCCAAGGCGTTCCAGAAACAGCGTAGAGTTTGAATTAACATCCCATTTCTGATGTTACATTGCTCTCATAATTATAAAAGATAAGTCTATTTTAAGGTCTTTCCAAAGAGTATTTTCAGTTAAATGCCGCTCTAAAATACATCAACTATTTATCGAGGTCATTCTAAAATCGAATTTGAAAGTGTGATAGTTACATTTTTCAAAGCTTTCCCTGAAACATTTACAAATACTATAGAATTTGACATAAAATCCCACTTCTGATAAAACAATTATCTTAAAAATACATAGAGTGATTTTATTTTACAATCATTCCAAAGTTTTGAATGAAACCCCACTCTAGGAGACGCCGGTTGTATATTGTTCAAACATATATTTGAAACATAGTATTTGAGTTAACAACCCACTCCTGATGTTATAATACTTACTTATATACTTGGACATCAATCTTAAGACAGATTTAAAAATTTGACAGTTACATATCTCAAAGTCGTCTTGGAAAATTATACTGGGTGATTCTCTTTCACGGCCATTTCAAAGACAATATTGAGTAAAAGTACATCGCAGAGGTTGATAATTGTATCTTTCCCAAATTGATCCTAGAAATATTATAGAATTTGACTTAACATCCCACTTCTGGTGAAATATTGTTCCCAAAATTATGCAGAGTGACTCTACATAACTAGCACCCATCAATCCAAAGAAATTTTTCGGTATTTTTCTCACTTTATTACAACTTCCAATATGTCGTGTACTAGTTAAATAAGTGGACGCGACTGCCTCCCTGGACTTTCCCATACTGGAAACTGTTCATATCATCTTTATTCAACAGTAGAGTTATTTTCTTGAAAACGGTTGTTCAAGCGCTATCCTAAAACCTTGCCTCGTAACGAATAGACTTACAAGGCTTGTAAGAAGTCCCGCCAAATATCTGCGGTGCCCCTTAATTTCTTTTTAATATGCAACCAGGCATACTTCATTCTCTACTATATACGT
>JABXWE010042695.1:0-12401 GCA_014611495.1 Limonius californicus | reverse complement strand
CATATTTAGCCTGGCGCCCAAAGTTAAATTGTATTTCATAACTTTTGAAAACACTTATTAAGTTTTATGTCATTTAAAGAAAATTGTTTAAACCAACATAATTGATAATTTAATTTATTCATTAAAATTCAGTCACTATCAGTCATCTCAATATATATATATATATATATTATAAATATAGGGTGTTAATTAATTGCAGGGACAAATTTCTAGGGCTTAAAGTGTACATGAAAACAAACATTTTTTGTTAATAAATGTATGGTCCTTTCAAGGATAGAGCTTCTCAAAGATTCTTTAAGAAGCGCCTAAATGTAGGCAACTCAATTTACTGCCTACTATTTGTTTCCATAACGACGGAAATTAATACAGGATAAATATGAAACGTGGGAAAGATTTATTTATCCTGCATTAATTTCCGTCCTTATGGAAGCAAATAATAGGTAGTAAATGGAGTTTATGAGGGCAACGATCAAAAAGTAAACATCAACTTTCATACACACTGAATAGAATTATGACAACTACCCATTCGGTAGTTGAATTCATTCCTTTTCAGCGTTTTCTTTCAGCTATTTATTTCAGATAAACAGGTTAACAATATGACTTCGAATTGATTGGTCTCAAGTACGTAAGATATTCAATGACAGCCAAGAGCGTACCCTGGATCTGAATCAGGGGGGGGCATCTCAATTAGTTTCGGGGGGTGCTATTATTTGGTGGTGGCATATTAATTTCGATGGGGAGGGGGATAAAGCAAGTTTTCTTACAAAATAAGACTCAAAACTATTGAAAAACTGTTTTTATTAATCACTAATCATACTAATGCTACCACTTTATAATTGGTACCTACTGCCTACAATGTACTTAACTGAGCTAAATCTTTATGTTATTAATAATCTTCTCGGATGTTCCGCAAATTTATCTATAACTTCCGTTTCCACAATCTCACAGTTTTCTTTCACAAAATTCCAATGCGCGATCATCAGGCATAATCCAGTCAGCCTTTCCTCCCCCGTGGTATTCACTCTTCGAAGCGTACTGAAAGATCGTTCTTCGGTCGCCGTAGTGCATGGAATAGTGTTCAAAATTGAGAGTGCTTTTCTCACGGCGGAGAAAAAAATATTGGTTTCGTTAAACAGGTCAACGACTTCTGTATGCCTTAATTTGTCTTCAGGTAAATTCATCTTCATCCACAAATTATACCAAAGGTCCAGTTCTCTGGTGACATCATCCAACTCATAAAAATGTTTAAACAATTCTGCGTTCTTGTGTAAGTCTGTAATACTAGTTTTGGCCGTGCATAAAGGATGTAGTTTTGTTAGAGCAAAATCTGGGGTATTTTCTACGGAAAATCGAATAATTAACAATGACGGAAGCGAATCAAGATATGGTATAATTAGTGAACGTCGGCAGTATTCATTATCATTGTCTGATGGAGGAATGCTCTTTTGCTTTTGCTTTTGAACAAGACGTGGAACAGAAATTTCGGCGAAATATTTCTGAGATTTCACGACAGATGGCTCTAGGTACTCTTGCTACTAGTCAATATTCATTACACGTTCTGGTTTTTTCAAACTGATACTGAATTGACACGTTTGTCTGTGTAGCGAGGCGGGATGCGAATTCGGTTTGCGAATTGTTTTCTTCTAGGGGGCTGCCCCGCCCTGCCGCGCGCTGAGTACGCCTTTGATGACAAGAGTCTTTTTTAGTGCGACCTGTTTTTGTGGCAAATGGTTGGCTTAGTTTAGTCCATAACCTGTCTAATGTATTACTTTTTTGTTGAAATAAACCTTCATGTGTGATATTCAACACATAGACGGTTAATTAAACACTAAATTATGGAAGATATTTAGTTAGTTTGGTTATTCGGTTTTTTAACAGATATATAGATATATTTTTACGAAAATTATTATTTCCAGAATTAATGGGGCCATCCGTTACAGGTTTCCATTAACCCTTCACCTGCCCAGCACTTTGGGGTATCTCAGCAGCTTACGGCTTCCCTTGACGATTGCGCGTTGATATATCTCAGCTGCCGCTTCAAGTTCCATTAACCCTTCACCTGCCCAGCGCTTTGAGAATTCTCAGCAGCTTACGGCTTCCCTTGACAATTGCGCTTTGAGGTATCACAGCTGCAAAGTCAAGTTCCATTAATCATTCACCTGCCAGCGCTTTGAGGTATACCAGCAGCTTACGGCTTCCTTGACGATTGCGCTTTGAGATATCTCAGTTGGAGGGTCAAGTGTCCTTAACCTTCCACCTGCCAGCGCTTTGAGGTATATCAGCTTACGGCTTCCTTGACGATTGCGCTTTGTAGTATCTCAGCAGCTTACGGCTCCCCTTGATGATTGCGCTTTGAGGTACCTCAGCTGCAGCGTCTAGTTCCATTAACCCTTCACCTGCCCACCGCTTTGAGGATTCCCAGCAGCTTACGGCTTCCTTTGACGATTGGGCTTTGAGGTATCTCAATTGCAGCGCCAACTTCCATTCACCATTCACCTGCCCAGTGCTTTGAGGTATCTCAACAGCTTACAGCTTCCCTTGACGATTGCCGTTTGAGGTATCTCAGCTGCAACTACAAGTTCCTTTACCTTGCATTTGCAGAAAACCACCCTTTATACAGACCTATCATTTTATCTTTCTTCTTTTGTTTCAACTGAGCAACTGGTCTGAATATCGAAAGGGAATCGTTTTACTTGAGATCGCATACGCTACCCCGGCTAAGGTTTCTTGGTTTCCTAGCTTGAACAGATGAATACCGGGAATAGTTTATTCGCACTGTCTCATTTAATATTTATGTCAATAAAAGTATTTAACTTCTCCGGTGTTTTATTTCACGTATTTAGATCAACTATTCTAGATCCAAACCTAAGACGATCACGACGAATAACAGATAAACACAACACAAGAGTCCATAACGCTTCACTAGGGAATAACAATTACGCAAATATACTGGCTAAGTTTCATAATGGATCGACTGTACAATCTTACTTTTGCTGTTGTCTAATATTGTAAATAATGGTTACAAATTAGCAGAATTTATGCGTTCCTGAAAACTTATTATGGGCAGGTTAACTTGGGTTTGTTTATATTAACATTTTAATCTCGTGTGTAAAATATAAAGCTTATTAATATTCCTTATTGTTCCGGCGACGTTGTCATTATGGTATTAATATAAACTGCGTTTAACAATAAAGTAGTCGAGATTTATGGTTGTTTTCAAAATCGGGTTACTAGTTATACCGACACAAATAAGGTCAAGATGTTTAATAACTAGAGACCTCACACTATGATACTCATATTTCACGACTAATATGGTTCGTAGTGACATACAACAAGAAAGGTCATCTAGAAAAATACGGGCATTTATTAAGAAACTTCCATAAGCTGTTATTCAGTCCAAACATTAAAGGAGAAATATCTTCATTTTAGTTCACAAATACCATTTATAACACCGAAATGGAACAGAAATAGCAAACAAGAATATCAATAATGATATTGACAACAAAGAAGCATTATGGCTGAAAATAAGATATGATTAATGGCGCAACATAACCTACAACAAACGGCTAATGTTTCCGGTACCGCCGGAACTCTTCTAAATGGCCGCGCCACGACGCTCCGAACGCACACCAGCGCCACCCGTTTCCGGTGGCTATTAGCTATATTATAAAAGGGCGGGACGTTCAGCGATTTGTTTGTGCCGGTCATCTATTCTACGAGCTTTTTACAAAGGGACCTCTAAGTGGATTTGCAACGATGCGGAATATAATGTGGATTATGTTTGCCTCGGCTATATAACCTCATTCAATTTTATATCATTTATTAAAGAATCCAACGATGTAAGTTTGCCCTGTTTATCAAATGTTAAGTGCATTATTTAATTTTAATTTTTCTCTTTTCGTTACGAAGGAATTTTAAGTTGTATATTTCTTAGAAGAAAACGAATCCATTAGCGAAGGGTTTGCTATAAAAAATCTTTATATATGAATTGTTATAAAATTAGTCGCTACATAATTATATGGAAATACAACAAAGAAAGAATGGTGGAAAGCTATCAGTAAGATAAATTAACTATAATAGTTCTTTTAACAGAACACTGTAATTAGACAATGCCTGTTTTGTTCTGGTAAATAAATAAATAAATAAATAACCAAGGTATAAACGATATTAGATAACACACGTATTATTTCCTAGGCTTTTCAAATGTTACATAGCAGCAGTAATACGGTATTGTTTGCATTAATAAATGATAGCACTACAATAGTTACAATAAGAACAAACAAATGTACAGTTTACACTACATCGTAATATTAAAAGGGAATTGCTTAACATTGTCCGAAACTATTATATAAATTGAAGGAACGGAAATTCATAAAGAAAGAAAAAGAATATAAAGTAACAAATATCAAGAAAATAAACTGATACAAAAAGACAGAATTAGATGAACCACACTTCTAACGCTAGAGCTCCTTGCATTAGACTTATATACGAAGAATATCTACGAAAGTTTGATAACACCAGTCGTGCGGTGCCGTATGGCTGCGAAATATGGGTGCTTATACAAATGAACAGAGAGATCTTACGAATATTCGAAAAGACAATCTTAAGAAAAATATACGGTACAGTACAAAATGAAGATGAAGAATGGAGACTGAGAATTAATCACGAACTATAGCGACTAATAGAAAGCGAAAATATAGTTAGACTTATAAAAAGCTAACGACTCTGTTGGTTAGGACATACCGTAAGGATATACAACGAGAAGACCCCCAGACGAATAATGGAGTGGCGATCTGTAGACAGTAGTATAATAGGAAGATCTAGGAAGTGGTGGATAGATGACTGCGACAAAGATCAAAAAATATTAAGAGATTAGAGATTGGGAAAAAGTAACTGATGATGGATCAAAATGGAAACAACTAGCAAAACTGAAAAAAGTAAAAAATATTAGGGAAAATAGATGATGTAGGTTAGATCTGGGGTTTAATTTCCAGTAACAAACATCAAACTTTTCAATGATGTTTGCTCTCGCAAGGATATGGCAAACCAGCGAGGTATTCCGCCTAGTAAACCTTCTCTGGAGTAGAAATGTTTACAGTACCCGTGGTTCGGCGCCCCCGTAGTAAGAATACCTGACGGAGTGGAAAACCGAATAGGTTCCAGCAATGATATTTTTAAATATTTTTCTTTAAAAATATCGCTACACTGCAAATCAATCATTTCCATTTGAAGTTCTGGGGCAAGGGTTTCTATATCGGCGTTAAAAGGATTTTGAAAAATCTTGATATCGTTTGCAATTACATCAAAATTTATTTTTAAACCACCCAAAGCTTTAATTGCGAAATCTACCGGAAATGGAGTCTCAGTTTGCTGACAGAATGTTTGGCATGTCTTAAAATGCGTGAAACATTTTTTGTTCAATTAAGATTAAAACAAAACAATGTTTTGTCGAAAGGACTTAATATGAGTGTATAAATCAGGCAGAAGCAGCTTTTCTCTTTGTAATTTTAAATTAAGGTCATTCACATATATATGTATATATATAATCGGAGAACCTTTTAACCTCAAGTGTAAGGTGAAGGTCATTCATATGTTTAGTTAAATCTGTATAAAATGATAACTTCCATAACCACTCATTATTTTGTAACACAGCCAGAGGACGATTCCTTTCAATCAAGAAAATTTCGATTATTGCTAGCAGCTCAAAAAATCGCGTTAGAACTTTTGCGCAGCTAAGCCAGCGTACTGTAGTATAATATGGTATAGTTCTTACGCCGGGCAATTTTCAGTTTCGGATTAGCGTTTTATTTTTTGCACAGCATAAACTGAACGCATTTCTGTCTTTGTTAGTTGCTTGCAGATTCATATTTCCGACAAAGTCAAATGTCGTAGTAACATCTGCGAACGAAACAAGACCTACATTGTACATGTAGCGTATTCTGTTGGCTGACACTTTTAGTAGAAAGAAACAGAGATACTTGAAGAATGTCGCGCAGATGCAAACGTCACTACGTAAATCTTTTTCCAGCAGTATTTAAAATGTTTTAGTGGTTGATAGGGCAATATTTATTTTGTAAAGATACCTAAGAGTTTTTATTTACAATGTTTAAATGTTTAAATTTGGCTAGGCAGCACAAACAATAAAAACGCTACGTTGTTGACAAAATGCTTTAATCGCAAAATCACACAGTCCTACGATTACCACCATACCATTGTCACTTCAATGCCATCGAAAATATATGGGGTATATGCAAGTCGTATTATGACAAACACATTGGACGATATGGATACAGTGAAAGCAGTGTTTTAGCAATGTGGAACGAATCGCTTGAACAATGTACCGGTGAAACGTGGAATAAAACCGTTCAGCACACGGAGAAAACTATAAACGAATGGTGGTCATGCGAACTAAAATTAGACGAAATTGAACCACTAGTGATAACTATTAACAATGGTGATGATAGCGATGAAGACTTCTTTAGTGATGATTCAGATTCTGATGTAAACGACATTACATGGTGTTATATTTAATTTAGTTGCTCTTGGTGGTATTCAACAGTGGTTATAGTGGTAGTACGTATAATTTCGTTATAAATTATTGATATTTTACTCATACCGTTTACGCCTGTTTTACCATTTACCATTTTCAAGAATACATTCCAGTAACTGTAATTACCTTTAATTGGCTGTATAACAAAAATGCTATTAACTTATTTTCAATCTCGTAATACCAATTTCCACAATTTCAGTAATAAACAACATTGTAAATAAAAACTCTTAGGTATCTTTAGAAAATAAAATATTGTCCTATCAACCACTAAAACATTTTAAATACTGCTGGAAACAGATTTACATAGTGTCGTTTGCCTACATTTGCGCGACATTCTTCAAGTATCTCTGTTTCTTTCTACTAAACGTGTCAGCCGACAGAATACGCCACACGTACAGTGCAGGTCCTGTTTCGTTCGCAGATCTGACTACGGCATACGTCTTTGTCGGAAATATGAATCTGCAAGCAACTAACAAAGACAGAAATGCGTTCAGTTTGTGCTGTGCAAATAAAGAGCTAATCCGAAACGGAAAATTGCCCAGCGTAAGAACTGTAAGTTAGTTTCACCAATCTCTTCAATAAATTCGCGGAATTGACGATGCTTGAGCACATGTGATCTGATATAATTGACAGCTGACATGACTGGCTTCAAAACTTCTAGCAGCATTTTCCGCATAAAGACTGTTGATGAATGATGCAATATAATGGTTTTGAACCACCGTCATTTTCTATGGCCTTTGATACGATAGCAACAACAACTTTATTTTTTCCACACATGTTTTTGCCATCAGTAGTGATACACTTCCAGTTTTTCTGTTGAAGATTGTTTTTCTGAACAGAATTTTCAATTCCTTTAAAAATATCTTCTCCGGTGGTCGTGCCGTGAATACTATGAACGCCAAGAAGCTCTTCATACGCTTCATAATTTTTATCTATTCCTCGAATAAAAAGTAACACCTAAGCAGTATCTGAAACATCTGTTGACTCATACGGAGCCAAAAGGAACCACTGTAAGTGTCGATGTTTGTCAGACAATTGAGTTAATATATTTTCATTTCGCCGTCAGTAAATGGATTCCCATGTTTGGCTATTGAATGAGCCACGTGGAAACTAGTATGTGCTGCTGCTTCTTGTTCAGTATTTACTTTCTTAAACAACAATTGTTGAGATTTCAACCCGCGTTTCAAAGATTCAAATTTTTCTAACCGTAGGCTTCCTGTAAATTTAGAGTGATTCTGAGAATGTTTGGTCTCATAATGCCGTTTTATATTATATTCTTTGAGGACCGATATTGTTTCATTGCCAATTATACACATTGGCTTATTACTTGACTCAATCACGAAATATTGATATCTTAAGGCGGATTCAGGCTCGTACACAGAACGTCGATGTCGCAGAAAGTCGTTGCTGTAGAAAGTTTGGAGAAGTACATTGAAATGCGACTGTTTTTACTCGTGCGCGCGTCGTCGTGACGCGGCTTGCTGTAAATTTACTTGGAAATGCGCAGCGGCACTCAGACGCAGAAGTAAGTAGAAGTTCAACTTTCGACGTAGTTGTGTGTGCGTTTTGTGTAGTTGTTGAAGACGTTTGATGCCAACTGTGAGGGCCCGCCTCGGACCGCTTTTAATTTTGAATATTTCTAGCAATTGAATTTAAATTATTTTAGTTAGTTATTGAATTCGCGTTTCCGTTTATTTGTTGTAAATAGTAGGATTATGCAATCTTAGGTCAGTTCTTCGCGGTCTCGAGTTTGAGGGTCAAGATGTTAATAAACGATTTTTTATTCACATATTTTAGCTCGGTTATTATTTTGTAGTTTAGTCACGTAATTTTAGGAACTTACAGTATTCAGAATCTCTTGTAATTTATTTATTTTGTTGTACGTTCTTATGAATTAAGCTTGCCGACTTGGAAGATTTTGCAGCAGTTCTATTTAATTTCCCAGAACTATTAAATTATTTTTGTTAAAATTCAAGGTTCAGTTGGGGAACACATTTTCAAGAAGTCGTAAATTTGTTTTGGTCACGTAGTTTTTGTTGAAATTAGAAGAATTACTTTATAGTCGTTCATCGAAGCACATCATTTTCAATATCACTCACGCATTTTAAAAATAGTCTCAACTATTGCTCTGCGAGATTTTCCTATGCGAATTAATCCATTTCCTTTCCCCGCCTTCAGTAGAGCGCTCTGGCTTGACCGGCGCCCCTGTAGGATTTTCCTGCGACGTTACATCCTTTCCCCGCCTTCAGTAGAGCGCTCTGGCTTGACCGGCGCCCCTGTAGGATTTTCCTGCGACAGTACATCCTTTCCCCGCTTTCAGTAGAGCGCTCTGGCTTGACCGGCAAAAAAAGAAAAAGGGCCACTGAGAAAAATGATGATGTTTCTCGATCACTTATTGCTGCCATAGATAAACTGACGGAAACAGCTAACGGTACTGAAGATTTAACCGAATCATTTATAAAATTTTACAGTCAGCAGATGAGGGAGCTGATGAAAAACAAGGCAAGAAACGTTCAGCGCAGAATCAGAAACCGATTCAACGCCTTCATTGATGAATTATGTAAAGAATTAGGCGATTGAGTTTATTTTATGTATACTTGTTTACAATATAATTCAATACAATTTAAAAAATTCGCTTTAATGTTTTTCTGTAGTAATTGAATCTTGCCAGGGAACACTGCCATCGTTAGAGCTCAAATAGTCGCAAAGTTCATTTCTCAAATTTAGTACTGCTAGTGAATAATTTCGAGAGCCCTGATTAGCCAAATTTTGAAATCCACTTGATTCACTGCGCCACAGACCAGGTACAACCTGCAAAGAGGATTTTTCTCTTATTACTCTTGAGACGGATAAGTAGATAGAAAAATATTACATACTTATCCGTTCTCATTTTCGCTATCGGTTACATTTTGTATAAAAGGATCGCACTGCCTAGTACATCTCAAAAAGTTGTGAAGGACCGTGGTTGCTTTTACAATAGCATCGACTGTTTTAGGATGGCCTATGATGGGTTTCCTGAATATTCTCCATCTAGCCGCTAAGATACCGAATGTATTCTCAATAGTACGCCGTGACCTACTGAGCCTGTAATTATATATAAGTTGTTCTTTTGTTGCCCTTTTTTGGGGATATGGGCGCATTATATTTCTTCTTAAAGGAAATGCTTCATCGGCGACGAAGAAACAGGGAAATTGTTTATCTGTGTTTGGCAACACAGAATTTCGAGGACTGTTAATCCTTTCTTCTATAATTGCTGAACCAAAATCAGATTTTCTAAAAGCGCCACTGTCTCCACAAATACCTACAAATTCATTAACCTATTTAGAAATTATACAGTTTCACAAACATACTTTTACCTTGAGCGCCAATATCAACAAGTATAAATTTATAGTCTGCATCACAAATTGCCATGAGGTGGATGCTGTAAAAATGTTTATAGTTATAAAATTCACTTCCAGATTTGAATGGACTTTGTATTGCAATATGTTTGCCATCCATTGCTCCAAGACAGTTTGGCATATTCCACCTGTAACTTATGTAACGTAGTATCTATTAATTTTTAATGTTAGTACAGTAAACCTGTCATAAAACCGGCTTTTAATATGATTCCATTGTTCGGGTGTTGGGGGTGACATATATATTGGTGAAACAACCTCCCAAAGCGTATTGCACGTTTCTCTTATAATTATGGAGACACTCCCCCGTCCTTTAAGGTAGGATCGAGCTACTTCACACATTGACGAACCATGTGCTAAGTAACTATAAATCAGATAGTATCTCTTTAGATATTATCCCTCTACTTTTAATAATTCATACCTTAATGTAATAGCTAAACGTTCATTAACCGTAATACTGTTTATACAACTCCTTTTTTCCAATTTTCCTTTCACCAAATTCACCAGGGTCTTGAATTCATGAATATACATCCGAGTATATTTGTAAAATTCTTCTAAATCCTCACTCATCATGACATTAAATGTATTAAGGAATCTTCCCATTTTTCTCCTATGTTTATTTAATGGCCGTACTTGCCATCTGCGTGTTTTTTTCGCCCTTGGCAACAACAACCCTTGCTGATGAGCTACTGCGGCCAGTAATAATAATTTTGCTCTGGTTTTCCGGTTAATTGGCATCTAGAAATCAATTTCTTTCACATTTTAGTTATATATAATCATTAAAAATTCTAATAACTTTAATAAGTTATTATTTCACTGAAGAATTAAGATTTTGTTCTAATATGCACTACTAATAATGAATTCATACCTTAAATTATTCACGTTGCAATGACAGTTGAGCGAACACAAAACAGCACACTTCACATGTGCATATCACGTTAAATAGGCGTTAAACTACGCAGGAAAAAAAACCGATGTTTAAATACAGTCACTACTGCGCACAATAACGTAAATATGCAACAACCGCTTTTCACGTACTTCTGCGACATCGACGTTCTGCGTACGAGCCTGAATCCCCCTTTTATTGCTCTTTAAATGTTCTGCACTCACTGTCTACCTTTCGTTTCTTTTCCATATTTATATATATATTAATGAATACTATTAAGACCAGTTGTTCTGATGTAAACAACACACTTGATTTATATTTAAGACACTTTTATTTAAATAAAACACTCACAATTAAACACACTATATTTTCACTAAGAAACTATCGCCACAAAACACAGTAGTCGCACTATATTTCGCTCTTCAGATGGCACTTGTCGCTCTGAATTCTAACTTTGGAACTGTCCAACTCTCGGTTGTCTCCCGCATTTGTACATATTGAACATATTCGAAAGGTCTCAAAAGTACTCGAATCTTCCAGATAAGCGATCACGCAGCAGCATAATTCCGCCGCTCCCCACAAGATGGCGCTGTACTACTGTAGCTTTGCCACGTCTTGCACTTAACTTCTCTACTCTCCGCAGGATGTCACTACTATACATTTAGCATGGTCGTAAGTAGTCGTAACAATGAGTAACGCACAGCATGCGCATCGACTATCTACGCCGCAATGAAATGTCCTTGACACTTGTCCTTAAGTACCAACCGAAATTACAAACGGAGCGGAGTCCACCCCCGCGCCCTGCGCGTTAGATATCCCACTCGCCGGCTAGTCCCAGTACGAAAATTTGTGCGTAATTCAAAACTACAGTATGTTTGGAGACCCCTATTCTAAAGTACCAATATAGTAGGGGTAATAGTAGAAGTAACTATACTCTGATAACTATTAGATAGTAGTACTAAAATGTTATAAACTGTATGTCTTAAATATAGACACATTATTTTAAATGTTGTGGACCATACTGTATACAGATCAGTTGAAAAATATACAGTGTGTCGACTTAAGTTGGCGCCATATGGAAAACTTTGTTATTATAAGTTTTACGAAAAAAAGTCATTCTTTATAAAAATCTCTGCTTTCGAAAACAATAATATTCAGCTATTCACATTTGACATCGAATGTACAGGGTGTGCACAAATTGAAAAAGTTCGATAGGAATTTTTTGACCACTTCAATTTTAAATTAAATTTTGCAAATCCTACTTGTAAAACACGTTATCTTTTATCCTAATTAACAGTCAGTCAGTCATTAAACAGTGTAATTGAAAATCCTAAATACCCATTGCGAAAAAGAGCATCTCTGCTACGTAATCCTGTTGGCAAAGATACAGTTGCAAAAATTTTAAAACAGAATAGGTTTCGTCCATATAAGCCACAATTTATTCATGCTTTACAACCAAGAGATTATGACAGACGTTATGAATTCTGCTGTGATATCCAAGGAATGTTAGAAGATGACCGTTTCATGGCAAGACGTATTATGTTTTCGGACGAAGCAACGTTTAGTTCCA
>JABXWE010042693.1:0-18901 GCA_014611495.1 Limonius californicus | reverse complement strand
ACCGAAAATAGTAACCAAAATAAGAATTTAATTAGAACAGCGATACTAATTCCAACGGAGCGGCAAATGAAATTACGGAATTACCAAAGTGTGCGGCAAATTTAAAAATCACATAACACCTGCAAATCCAATTTCAGTTCCCATCATAGCTCTGGCTCCATCAGTGACAATACAGGAACATTTATCGAATCCCCCGTAGTCTGACACCACCTTATTTACAGCTTCAAAAATATCCGTACCCTTGGTTCGGAAATCGTATGTATACAGAGCATATTCCACGCTATTCTTTGTAGTCCTATATTTAGGTCTTGCAGTAAATTAAGAAGAATTAACGTCCATGCCGCTCATGTTTCAAATTTATATTATGGTAGTCCAGTGGCCGACTGTTTGTCTCTGGTGCTAAGAGACCCAAGTTCGTATTCCACTGAGGTCAGTGTTTTTCTCGGGCGAGATAAAAACTGTAAAACACTCATTCACAATTTAGATGCCAAAAGAATATCCCCTACCCTATTCCACTTTCATGATATTACTAGAAGTATCTGAATCATCGGCACCCTCGGATTCTGAATCAGATTCCCCAATTGAAATAATGAAAGGAGGAATATTTTCAAACGATAAATTTCCCATATGTTTTGTTCAGTCTTCCGAAATAAGTTTTTCACAATGCTCACAGTTACCCTTTTTCAAAATTTCGTCAGTTACGCATCTTTTATTTCCGTCTGCTGTAAAAGGTTTAATTAACTCCCAAAGTTTTTCTTAGTAATTTTGCCCTGAATTTAGACTTACTAGATTATTTTAGAAAAGTAGGGGACTCTAGAGCTGGCAACACGGCAATTTCATTTTGACATTGCTAGAAATCAATCAAATAATATTTAAGAAAGGCAACTTAAGAAAAAAAAACACAGCCTGCTGGATGGCAAATCAGTCGTGAATAGTGTATATACTTTTTGCGGCAAAAAGTAAGGTCGCGGGTCGCATGCGGCGCATGCTCATGTTGGACAGCCCTGGCTTAGCCCATATGTTACATTTGACAGTCATAATGTCACTTATAAATGATAACAACAACAACAATCACATTTCGAGGTTATGTGGGATATGTGATACACTTTGACGTATACATAGGAATACATGTTAACGGTAAGCGATTCGGAATCGACCTGTTTCGGAAATGAAACATGAACATCTAATTATTATTTAATTATAAAGTTCAAATTGTCAGAAAATCAACTAACATGTGTAGGTATACCAGTGTATACAGGCGGAAGTTTGTTTTATTACCAATTAAATCGTGTTTTACGTACTGATTTAAAAATTAGTAAATTTCGTTATTTCGCTTCCTATAAAGTGCTTGCTGTAAGAAGACACTATACGTACATTTACCATGGCAAGCTGCGAGTTTTTTTTTAATAAACATACTGTATTTAAGACGTTATTTTCTCCAGATAAACATTCGCATTTTTTGAATAGTAATCCTTTAAAATTGCTTTTTTTGCTTTCGTCAATTTAATTGTAAACCAGTTTATAATGGGTTATTTAGCACAGACTGATATCACTAGGGCTGTAACAATGATTGAAAATGGTCGAACTTACAATGAAGATGCCCAAATATTTGCTAAATCAAAATCGCCAATCCACCGTAGTGTCGGAGGCCGACTGGAGTGTATGTGAGAAGACGGGTTAAGGCAGAAAACGCAGAATCACGGTTGTAGATGATCTATTAGAACTTTGCAAACATTCCGAAACAGACATCAAACGACAATTCAAACAAGAAACGCACTGGAAAAAGTTTGTGAAATCAGCATAAGAGAGCACACAGTCAGAAGAAGGCTCAAAGAAGTTGGTTTATGTGCCAGTGAAAGCCCCAAAACTCCAAAGACGTCATCGAGTAGCGCGACTAGATTTTCCTCGAGAATTGCAATTATGATAAATGGGGTCAAGTTTTGTTCACGAATGAGAGGTTTTTTTGCGTAAATTCGATTGACGATAGGGAAAGATTATATCGACGTCAAGAAGAACAAAATGCATAATTTACTTTTACTCCTACTCTCTTTTGGTGGAGGCTCAACAATGGTTTGGGGCGGCATATGTTTAGGGGCACGCGCTGAGTTGGTGGTGATTAATGGCGGCGCTTTAAGGGCAGATAGGTACATTACGGATATTCTGCAAGACCATGTAGTACCTTTCACCCCACACACCGGGGAAAGTTTCGTTTTAATGCAAGACAATGCTCGCCTGCACGTCGCTCGCTGCATAATTGACATTTTAAATCAAGTGGGCATAACTAAAATTAATTGGCCAGCATGTTCTCCGGACCTGAATCCGATTGAGCATTCTAGGCAGGCGACTCAGGTCGAGAATTCCTACTGGCCGAAACACAGAAGAAGTGAGAGCTGCTTTAAATGAAGAATTTTCTTATTTATTAAATGCTTTTTATTCTGTTTTTTAACGGTTTTAAAATGGCACAATACTTTGCAAAACCAACTTGAATTGGTTAGTTTAACTTAGTTTTAAGATATCCCGTTGAAATTGTTACAAAAAGAAAATTTATTTAAGTATAAAACTTAAAATTTATCTCTGTTCCTCTAAATTTGCCGGTGTCTTTATATGCATGTTCTAATTTTCTTAAACCACATTCAGGGAAAAATATCTAGGAAAAGAAGCGCGGGTGGACGTCGAACGTCATGGTAGAAAAGCTTATGTGACTCGTTCAATTGCTCTTCTATAGACCTATTCAGAAAAACATCGAAAATTAAAATATTGATCCATATTGATAGCTAACCTCCGATTGAAGACAGCACTCAAATAAGAAGAAGAGATGGTTTATGCTACAATACGCTGGTTGGCAATTCTTGTTCAATGTTAGCCCATATTTCCTGAAGAACAACTCTCAACTTATTTAGTGTAGCCGGGGTATTTTTGCGTATTCTAAATTGCATACTCATGATACCCATAGGTGTTTAAAATGTTGATTATGTACCGTCCAGCTTTCAAAGTTCCGTTTTGCAGAATAACAAGATCTGTATGGCCCCCCAAAGAAATTTCCTTCCAAACCATTATAGTGCCATCGTCAAATCTATCGGTTTAAGCAAAATTTATCTGCGCAAATCTTGTACAATTGGATCTGTACACCCTTTCACGTCTATCAATTCCGCTCATTAAACATCTTGATTCATTGGTAAAGAGAATCCTTCTCCACTCACCTTCCTGCTAATTTTCATGTTCGCACGCAAATGCTAAACGAGTTCTACAATGCGCTGCAGTCGATCGAGGCCTTCTTTGTGATCGGTTGTAAAACTTTTGAAACTCATTCAGTTCGTTCCTTGAAGTTTGCATCGAAATGGCTACTTTATAGGTTTGAAAAAACTGATTTTGTACGAACTCGAATGTGACGAATCGCTGCTTAAGGCACGTAATCTTAAAAACCTGTCCTGTCAACCACTTGTCACCCTTGTCCTGCATGTCTTCGGTGTTTTCTCACTTCTCGACATCTTCACAATACTCTAAACACCTAAATCAAACGACCGCAAGCCGTGCAAAAATATATTGCTGAGGCCTTTCTTCAATTCTATTATGCCGGCTTGGAACTTTCATAACTGATCGTCGTCTTTATCCTTTAATTTTATCACTTGGTTTAATTCCTCCGTTGACAGAGACATTTTTAGATTAAGTTTCTTACTGTTTTTACTTTTACTTTTTTATGGCTTCCTCCTCTGCTATTATTTTCACTGGCCAGTGCCTGGACCTATAAGTTGTAGATTTATTGAGATATACGTAGTGGAATGCCAGGAAATAAATTCTTTATTGTTATGAACAGAAAAAAACCCATCACTAGTAAAACAACTTACAGTCAACCGTTTTTGCCAGTTCTACTTACCAGCATTATTACCTACTCCCACATACAGTTAGTTACTAAATTACTTATTCTCAATATACAAAATGTTCAAAATTCCATTTAGCTCATAGTTGCACTTGTATCGAAGGAAATGGCGATCACTTCGAACATTTAGTTGTTTCATTGCTTGTAAATAGTCTAATATAACAGGAATTGCATAGTAACCGACTCTTGCAGTTGCTGCTGCCAAAGCACCAACTTTTACAGAATGCAACGGCGTTTCAACAGAAATAGGAGGTGTTAGGCAGATCACATCCTAAAACTCTGTTAATAAACATTACTTTGTTTGGGAAATCAAGTTTATCACTGAAAACATTTTTCGGAAGACTTCACGATCATGATTGAACGCATTAAGAAATCATTGCCGGAATTCTAGCTCTGCAGGAGTATCGTAAGGTATCAATATATGAATTTCTATGATTCAATATGGATACAAGTGCACATTTTTGTGTAACATCTTATGATATGATTCCACAGAGAGGTTCATTTATTGCGTTAAACGGCGAATAGAAGTGTGTGTATATGTACACCTTAAAAGCTGCTTGAAACTGCTGACGAAAAGAAGCACATTCAGGGGCGTCATTTGGGGGGGGCAGGGTAGGGCAATTGCCCCCCCCTGGCTTCGGACAAAAGTCTAACCAGATACAAAAGAAATACAAGAATTATCTGATTTAATTAGTTTGAGCAAAACTTTGGTTAAATCATCGCGTTTAGGTACCTACCTGTAAAGAACTGTCTAGATTTCTAGAATGTTCGAGAAGATCTGACGTCACCCGAGTGGGGGGATATAAAAGCAGACTGGCCGCTGGCATGGCACGAAGCTACTCAAGCTAGGTGTGTAGTTACAGCGTTACTCTTTTAATTATATGTAGATTCGGCAGTTGAGTTCTAATAAGATAACGATAGAGAGCGATGGACCAGCGATTGAAATAGTACTTTGCATTGGGATCTCAACTGCATCCAATGAAAGAAGTTTTTCATCATTAAACAAAATAAAAAATCATCTTCGCACTAGTACTGGTGACGATAGATTGAGCGATCTGCTTGTAATGGCCGTTGAGCGCCATTTTGTCAAAAATCTGAATTTAGACGATGTCGTAGACTATTTTGCAAGAATGAAACAAAGGCGATATCCATTACTGAATTAGCAAGTAGATACTTACTCAATTAAGACTAATATAATATGTTATTCTTTATGTATTACTAGGAATGACGGTTACTTTTGTTAGAATAAAAGTTTTCTTTTGTTACGCCATATTTACTCCATGTTTATAGACTTATACCTATACCTTTAAATAAAGTTTGAATTTTTATGTAGTTATTTATTTCTAGTAAATTAAAGATGTCGGAGAAACTTTTTTACTAGAATAGGGTACAATTTTTGTCTTAAATTATTTCGATAAGTTCCGCTAGATTTTAAATTTTATTTCTAAAATGTTCGATATTATGAGATTTTTTAAATTTCATCCTAAAATTGTCAGATGCTCTTAAATAGCTTTAAAATTGGCCACGCCCACTTTTAAAAAAATTCGCTTGCGGCGCTACTTTTACTCCCTTGCCCCCCCCCTGCTAAAGTCTGAAATGACGCCCCTGTAAGGGCAGAATTTTTGTTTACCATTAGGCTATTTTGCACCGTTGAAAAATGTTTATGTTTAAGAATATTTTTTAAATTTACTACTCCAATTGCTTTAATATTATTAGAGCATTTTGGAAAATGACAAAACTTTACCTGCTCATCATTACATTCTGTTTGTCAAATTTCAAAACAAAGATGAAAGTTTATTGTAGTGTTTAGCTTTGTGTAATTTTAAAACTCACTAATTTTTTGTTTTCCTTATAATTTAGTTTTTCTGTATTTCATATTTTTTAAATTCGATATGCTAACGATTTCTCTAATATCATTGTCAAAAATGTCAGATTCACATACGTATTATACAAATAATAACTAACAAAGACCTGTTGAGATTACAATAATATTGTATTCACTCATTAATTAATATAAATTTGAAGAAACTAAAGCAAGGAACAATTAACAAGCATCAGTAGATATACAAATCAAACATAGCCATACCAAATTTAAAATGTTTCTTTCATAAAGGTGAATCTTTACTTGTTTTGCAGTAATGAATAGGGATCCTCTTGTGTTTTTAAACATTACTTACTGATAAACAAATAAAAATTGTCTACTAATACTATACTACTTACAGGTCCTTTGCCTAATACTTCAGCTTCAAGCCGGGCATGAATAACTTCCAGAAGATGATTAGTAATTTCATTGATATTATCCACAGGGAACATACGTAAAACCATTAACAGTTTCTCTCCCTCCTGTATACGTAATGAACCATATACTCTCAAATAACAACCTTCTTTTACTAATGGTAAATTCATAGCAGTATTCTAAAAAAAATGTAAAAATTAAATAAAAACATTGATTCCGTACTATATGTATATCATACTGAGTCATTTTCTAGCCACCATACTGCTTTGATTGTTCCAGTATGGTCTTCTATGTCGTAAGTTGCTTTTGTAGATTGTACTTCAAATTCTCTCAAAATGCCTACAATTGTAAGCTGCAATAAAAAAAATACTGATTTAATCTTCAAACATAGATAGCAAAAAATACAGGGTGTCCATATAGTGTATATTTTCCAAATATCTGCTAAATTAAAGTTAAAAAAAAATGTAAATAAAGCAGTGTCATAAAGCAATGCATAACATAAAATTATTTTTATTAACAGATTGTTTTTAATTTCACGACCAGTTGGTTTCATTAGATATTTGCATTTAAAATACCTTATGGACATTGATTTTTTACATAAATATATTTCACTTATTCATTCTAGGCCGACACAAAAATGCATTTGAGCAAAAGTGATACAGTTTTAGGAGGCGAATAATTTAAGTAAGATTTTTTATTATTGTATTATAAAATTATATTGGAAAAGCAACCATCGTATTTACATCGTAAAATTTCATTTAGGGAATATGTGCATAATTTAAATATTCGTTTTAAAGGTACCATCACGCCACCTCTCCAAAAGACGGCTCTCTTCCAACAAAGTTTCACTTACCAAATATCAAAATTTTATAATTCTCTTTCCATGGAATTTAAAACATTCTCTATTTCGCACTTTAAATATCAGTACAGGAAACTCCTGCTTAATGAACAGTCGCAAAACTAACTTCTTGACAGAGTTTTTTTTTTTAAGTTGGTGTTTTGGAAAGTGTTTTATTTCTGGCCTGGTAATTCTTGGTTGGGTGTGCTGCATTTGGTTGTTTTGGGGCTTCTCTAATTTAATTTAATTTGTCTAAATTTAATTCGAGTTAATTTAATTTAATCTAATTTAATTTAATTAATTTCTTTTCATTCCATTTCATTGATGTGTAGAGGATTTCTTTTTTGTTCTTTTCTTTTTAGTATTAGGCATTTGATTTTTAATATAATTTTTCTTCGTAATTCAAGGTTCAGTGGAAGAGCAAGCGCATCCGCTTGAACTGCGCCTTGTGATTTCTCATAATTTTGTAATTTATTATTTGTAAAATGTGCAATATGTCCTTTGGGAAATAAAGACCTTTATTATTATTATTATTATTATTATACAAAACAGGATGGTTAATTTAGAGTTTACAGGGGATATTGTCATTTGGAAAATTATTAGCAATAATTACATGTGATATTTCAAAAACAATTATCTCGCTTATTATTAATTACTGACCCATACTTGCACAAAATGTCATTCACTTGGATTTACCTAAAAATACAGGGAGTTCAATTAAAATAAAATTAAGATCTCTTCAGCTTAAATCATAAGTCGGTCATCATGTTTAATTGTCCAAAATATTCGTCTAAAACTGAATTACTTTTAGTTTTAGTCATACATATTTTTTCTGTAGCTAATATTAATCGAGCAAATCAAGTTGCCTTGAATTTAAAAACAACCTGTATACAAGTTACATTAAATTTTCCAATACTATGCCTATTATTCCTATAAACACCCTATATCAAATAAAAATTAATTTCATGGCCTTAAATCATAAAATGTTAAGCATGATGAATAAAAAAAAATCTAGTAATTGCGTATTTTTCCAGTAGCGATCACCTTGTATAAAACAAAAATTTATATTTCATATAACCATTAGTTAGTTAGTAAATATGGTCCAGTCCAGTGAGGTAAACATTTTTGGTTGTTAGGAAATTATGGTAGGATGTTATAAGAAAAAATCTACAAGAACTACCTATGAAGAGAAACTCAAAAGGGCGTTAGATGAAATGTGTAGAGATGTCATTAGCCAGTATGGTGCTCGCAACAAATATGATATTCCACAGATGACTCTTAGTTATCATAGAAGAGGGCTAAGAGGTATAAAAAGTTCAAGTATGGGAAGATCTACGGCAATCTCCTGGAAGAGGAAGCTAACCTTGCAGAATGTTGAAGGACAATGGAAAAATGGGGTTGGGGGTTAACTCGATGTGACATCATTAAAACTCCATTTAAAGAAGGCCGGCCAGATGAAGATTGGTTTTAGGGATCTTGTAAAAGACAAAATTTGTCAATTAAAAAACCTCAATCTGTAGAATATGCAAGAAACAAGTACTTAGATCCTTTCATCATCAACGAATATTTCGAAATATTAAAACAACAGTTAGATAAACTTGAGTTACATGATAAACCACGTCAGATCTGGAACTTGGATGAAACAAACTTTTCACATGATCCATCTAAAACTAAAATTGTCGGAAAACGAGGAGCTCCTTCATCAAGGACTACTGCAGGAAATGGAAGAGAAAATACCACAGCATTGATGGCTGTTAGCGCTGATGGTGTCAAGGCGCCACCATTAATTGTCATTAAAGCCAAGAATATGTGGAATGAGTGGGTTGCTCCTTCATCAGAATCATTTCCTGGAATGACATACGCTGCGACTACTAATGAGTGGATGGAATCTAATCTTTTCCTAAGATATTTCAAAAAACCGTTATAAGAAATATTTGGCCCTGAATCTTGTTTATATATGACAGGCATGTGTCACACGTGGATGAAAGGTTGATCAAACTAGCTCGAGACAATGGAGTGATTACCGCCCCATTCGTCTCATATTTTACAACCTCTTGATATAAGTGTTTTCAAATCTTTAAAAGTAAAATGGGATCAAGAACTGGTTCAATGGCAGAGGCATAATGAAGGAAGAAAAATTCCCAAGAAAAAATTCAGTTCCTTAGTAGACCAAATATGGAAACAAACTGAATCTGAGATCATTTGCAGCAGTTTTAGGAAAGTGGAATTTATCCTTACAATTCGAGTGTCATAAGAAAGAGCAATATGATCCTGTGGCCTACAGAAGATGGGAAGAACACCAACACCTGCAAATAGATAACAGCAACAATAATAACCAACCAGGCGCCTCTGGTTTAAATCGAGGGCTATCTCAAAATAATGTCCACTTCGAGAAACTGCTATTGGCTACGGTCAAACAATACGATTCATCAAAAAAAGTAACAAAAAAGGTGTGTACAGGAGCAGAAGTTATAACAGGAGACGAAGTAAGATGCCGCATAGAAGAAAAGGAAAACAGTGTAAAATCTAAAACAGTAAGGAATAAACAAAATGCCAATGAACTCAGTGAGGAAGAAGAGGATGAAGAATCTGAACATAATACAATATTTGAAGATACTGATGCACTTGATGTATGTATGGCAGAAATCAGCAAGGCCGCAAAATATCTAGAGAAGGATGACTTCAGCTGATAAGGACCAAGATGAATTGGAAGTCAAATTTACCAGGATGGTACCTTTCTTAGACCATCAACGACTTTCGCTTGGAAAAGTCCTGATGAATATGCAGTTGTGTCTAGAGATGATGTAGCATTGTCGCTTCCTCACCCTTCCTTAACTAAACGTGGTTTGATAAGGTTTGAAATAGATTTTTCCTCATGTTGTGTACAATAATAATGTTATAAGTTTTATAAATATTCTTCTCGAGTTCTTTATACGTTTACAAAAAATAAATATTCTGAGTACATAAGCAATGAGTTTTTTTACATTTTCTTACCTTTTTATTAATAAAAAAATAATTTTAAACTGTTCTGTTTTTTCAAAAAAATCGGTTAAAATAGATTTTGTATTGTTAATAGTATTATAAACCTTTATTTCTTTATATTGTTACATAAAAATATGTTTTTAATTTAACATAAGCAATGGACTTTTTTACACTTTTTTAAATAAAAATTTGTGAATTTACTTCTGATTTTTTTTTTCAAAAAAATTTTCAAAACACGTGTTTTTTATCTGAGATTCATACTCTTGCTCGAATTTCTTTAGGGTCATAGGTATGGAAGATACAGCCTGAGTACACACTTGCCCCAAACCTTCGGGCATGTGTGTTGTACAAACATTGTTTTAAAACAATCTATAAAATGAACATTTTTGTTATTTCAATGCTGCTGTTAATCTGACACACTAAGGAAGGACTGAAGAAGGTATGGTATTATGCAAAAGTAATTATCTTCTACAGTTGAATTTACATGATTGATTATTTTCAAACTAATGTTTGTTTACTACACGCTTACCCCACTTCACCTTATTTACACTTTTATTTATAACTTTAATAGCACAGGAGGTATTGGGGAAATACTAATTAAGTGAACATCCTATAAATTGAAATAGTACTTCGAACATAAATATACCTATTACAAAGAACAAAATTTTAAGTGGAATGTCTATCGATTATTTACCTACTATATGATAATTTATTAATAATACAATTACTAAAATGACACTTACAATTTGAGTAGACATTCCAAATAATTTGAACTCTTCTTCTGGATGGTCTTTTATTTGTCGAATACATACTGGAACAACACTTTGCAATCTACGTACTTGCTGTAGGAAAAAAACAAAATCAAAAATAAAGATAGGAGCATTAGAAATATAAATAAAAGAATGCAAACTGGTTTGTTATGTGTGGTTTTCTTTTATGGTGCATTGAATTATGTTCACAAACCATGTGATCCCAATACTTTTGGAAAAAGATACTTTGTGTAAAATTTATTTATCTATGAATCAAAACAATAGTTTACTTACTAGCCATTAATCTGAGAAATTAACTATAAAGTTGTATTAGTTCTCTTCATATATTTGAAGATTGAACACACTTTAGAACGAATAAGTACATAATACAAATTATACAAAGCGAATAGCATGGCAACTACGAACACATGATTTTATAAAAACTCCAGTATATCTTTAAAACAAAATCTTAAAATCCTTTTTTACAAATTATCATTGTTGAATCACAATTTTGTTACCATTTATTTGAAGAATAAGAAATCTTAATAGTATAATTTATACCTGTAGGTATATATTCTCATTTTTAAAATGACAATAGTTATTCTTATTAGTTAGGTAGGTATTACAAATAAAGTAAATGTTGGCTAGTTCTTGCAACTACCTAACTTAATCATGATGCACAAAAACTATACACTACGAATGCACAATAGTACAAAGCTAGAACACTACAGGAATCTTGGGAATGTTAAAAGTTAAAGGATCCATTACAAGAAACAAAAGTTACCTACTTACGAGTATACTTTAAACCTATTTTTGTTTTCTCCAGAATGTACATTGCTTACTATTAATACAGGAGTGAAAACAGCATTTGGACAAATTCTTTAAAACTGAGTAACTCAGTAATACATACAACTTTACAGACAGAAGTATTTAATAGTATTGTCACACATTTATTTGTTTTGAGAGATACGGGACGAACTTACTTTAGTTTTTAAGAATTGTTGTCTAGTTTGTACATTAATAGAAATAGCTTATTTTTGCTCTTTTAAATGATATAAAGGTTAATATACTTATTTAAAAATCAATAGAGATGTTTAAGAAAATACTTCTAATAACAATAAAAACAAATCAGCAACAAAAACCAACATTTACAAGAAATAAACCACTGAACAACTTGCAGCGGCCAAAATTATTAATTAATGTGTTAACTATTTCTCATCTTACTTCATTGAAATTCATATTAATTAATAATTTCAACTCGTTTATATATTTTTCAAGATGATGTAGATTATTTTCAAAAGCAATATAAATAAACATTTGTATTAACAAAACAACACACAGAGTGTTAATTTCAAACTTGGCTCTGGTTTCTATTCTAAATTTTACTTCAATAAAAAATAAGTTGTAATGTGTCAAAAAAATTACTACCCTAAAAATATTTTTTGCAATTTCAACCAGCTCGTATTTAGTAAGTTATGCATATTTTGGGGAAAACGCAACTAGGTACATTCTTAAGTATACAACTTCATTTAACCAATGTTGTCTCTTACCAATCGGGAGATCCCTGTAGTGTACCTGCTATAATTGCCGCATTATTTAATAAAAAGTGACAAATGTTATTGTTGTTGCAATCACAGTAAATGCGGCTTGGTTGTTAAAAGTGTATACCAAATCACAATATACAAGAAAAGTGTACAAATGACATATGTAAATTGAACAAAAATTAATGTAGCATAATTTTATTTGGTTAACGACAATACTCATAATACTTAACCAGCAACATTCTATTAGCCTTTTTCTTAGAACTCTTTTTAACTACTACTAGTTTATAATAATACATTAACTGCAAAACCGTCAAACCTATATATCATATCAGAATATCAGAATCGTACAAACAAAATTGTACATTAGCCATGACACCTGCTTCTTCATTTTTAATTAATACAAAACAGGTTGCACGTACCCCTTTGGTTTTTGCCTGTGGCGAGTCTACTTGATTTGGACCATTGAAAAATCCAACTCCGGAATTAGTGGTATCACCTAACACAATAATTACATTGAAGAATTCCACGCACACATGTAACAGAAAACAGATTACTTACCAAATGCGCTATTATTCCACATGTTTTAAAATAAATTCAATACTGTTAACTTTCAAAATTGTCTTGTTAGGGCTTTGTGTTGCAATCACTGCTTTTTTCGTATATAAATTAACCTCAAAGCTTAGAAACCCGCCAAAGTTTTGGAGAGGGATAGTTCACAATCATCTAGTGTTACTCCCTTTCATTTTGTGTATTTTAAAATTTGTGTAAATAGTGATAGTTACAACGAAAAATATATTATGCAATTTCAGTATGTTAATGTTCTAAAAACTATTACATGGCCCCCCTTAGTGTGCTTATAAAGTACAATATAATGACAATAACCATTATAGTGATTGTGAGCCAACCACTTTATAGCATTACATCGAAAAATATTTCTTCGCTGTCTCAGTTTTTGCTTTTTAGTTTTATATACACAAGATCTAGCGAAAATATGGACCCACATATTCCAAGAAAACATTAGACATTTTAAACATTCTTTGTAACTAACCTTTGTATTTTACGAGACAAAGACTATCGAAATTAAATTAATTTGATGTAAGAATTCAGAAACTGAAATAACCTAAAACACACTTAAAAAAGATAAATTATATGAGTGTTAATTTTCTTTAGTTAAACCTTAGTAATTAAATATAGGTACGCCGCTACGAGCGGCTTTTGCGTTTTTGTTACCAGTTTCTTCCAAATATAAAGTAATTGTTCAACGTGTTCCATTTTACGGTTGGCAATGTACACTTGCTCGGAGCTAGTGCGCTTCACACACACTGGCTCGGAATTTGCTTTAAACTCACTGTAATCATAGCAAAGAGCATTGTATTGTTGTATATTGTATATCAATATAGTGCTCTTTGGTCATAGGCAAATAAACACTGCCTATGCTACACAGCGATTTTTTAAAAAGTCAATTGCAGTAGCCTGTGGAATGTCCAGTCTATATTAAGCTTTAGAATCTGACAATATGAAAATTGTAACAGAAAGAAAGAAATCTTGACGAAAAACCTGTAATTTACTTACCTTAATAAATTACAAATCAGTTGCAACTAAATACTTGTTCATTTTCACATTTTGTTGGGCCAAAATTTTTAACTACCTGAACTGTCACACAGTTTGACATACAGGTAAATGTCATTCAAAGCTCATTACAGCTGACTGCAGACGGAATAGCTTTTTTTCTAGGCTTGCTGCAATTGACTTTTTAAAAAATCACTTTGTATTTTGATACTAGTAATTAGTATACATGCCTTGCACCTTGCATTGTTTGCGAGGGTAACTCAAATACTTTGTTGGTATATAGTTCACGACAAAATATACCGTTATCCGCTTTAAAAAGATACTTATAGAAGAAAAATTTACCAGTTATTTATAACACCTTAAAAACACCGCCCGCATACAAGTAAATTTACATATTGCAAAGAATTGAAATTCCTATAGTCGGGTCTGTTATATTACCTGTGTTTACACCTTCGTTAAGTGTTAACCAGGGATTACCAGGCGCTCTTTGATGAGGCAATAATGATATAACTTGAAGTGGATTGAAACAACTATCAAAAATAAATTTAACTGTTAATTAATTTTTTTGTAAATAGATTTTTTTGGAATTACAAACGATACCTGATTCTCATATTGTTGCAGTTTTTGATTTAATTTAGCATATTATAGTGTTTCTTTTTCTTAAATATAACATATAATATAACTGATACAATTTGTTGAATGTTCAATATCACATTTTTTTTAATATTTTTATAATTAAATCAAATTAAATTTTTAGAATCAATAGGTAATATCTCAGTGGCGGCTCACCAAGTGAAGTAGGTGTGCGTCTTCACCTAAAATTTTCATTCTTTTGCGAGTATTTGTCTAAATTACATAACAAATTATTTATCGGAATTACACTTATTAGCAGTCGTTTATTTATGGCATACATACTCGTAGATACAATAAGCTTAGTTAAAACAAACACATTACATTTTTTCTGGTCCCCTTGTATTTAAAATTTATATTTTAATTGCAGTCCGTCGAGCGTGAACACACTGACCATAAAAAATCTTACCTACAACATTCGTGCAATTGTAGTGAAGAGTCAGCCTCAAACGTATTTTAACTCTGCACTTATACCTGCGTTGCCATGGTACAATTGGTTCACGATGAATCACGCAAGTGAAGAGTTCAGTCGCAATCAGCCGCTGAACTGCATGTTCGGGTTTGACCGTCGGTTTTTAAATAATTTCAGCAATTTTGAATTCATATTTTCAGCTGTAGTATTTAGTGATATTTTCTCTGTCACTGACATATTATTTGATGTTCTCCAAAACAAATCATTGGATATTAATTCTGTGTTACAAAAATAAATAAAACTATTGAACTATTAAAGAGGAAAAGGAATTACGATTCTTTTGATACACGCTTCGAAAAAACTAAGGAAATAGAAATAACACAAATCGACATTTCTAAGCGCCCTAATCGGAAATACACTAGCCTTACAAATAATGATATTAGAAGAAAACACAGAATTTTGTTTTATGAAGTACTGGATCACATTGCAATGGAAATGGAAGTATGGTTTCAAGACTGCGATAAGTTACAGTTCATGTCTTTGGCTACGAAATCGGAAATTCGAACAATATTATTCGTGTTTTCCGTCTAAAGAATTTGAAAGTTTAGGTCAATTTTATGGCAAAATATATACAAAAAGGCAGCGTCTTCAAAACGAATTAAATATTTATGCCGATGAAAGTTACCGCAATCTACAGATCCAAGAATTACTAGAAAATCTCAATAAGAACAAAGAAATTTTTACCTAAGCCTACAAATTGTTTTACCTCATATTACCTATGCCGTCGACAAATGCATCAGTGGAAAGAAGTTTTTCTTGCCTTAAACGAATAACAACATAAGTACTTAAGAAATGCAGTATCTCAAGATAGGCTTTCTTCTTTGGCAAATATTTCAATTCGAAAAGAACTCTTATTAGAATTAATAAAAAATCAACCATTTTACGAAGACATAATAAATAATTTTGCTGCATTAAAGGACAGAAGGATAGACTTGGTCTACAAGAACTAGGTAAGTTGACATTGAACTATATTTTTTCTATTTGTTATTATTAGGGTTATTATAATAGCACACCTATTTTTTTACCCACGAGCCGCCACTGTAATATCTTTAAAAATTATACACATCAATTTGTATTTTTTTTTAACAATGGCAATAGAGTTTTCCATATTTCGAATAACTATCACCACAAATTCAACAGTTTCAAACACAGAGGTGAGGTTAACAGTAACAAAATATTCCCAAGCACAAAAGTAGCTCTGATTACCCTCGGCAATCCCAAATATTGCACCAACTCGAAATCGGTGCAAATTCTCCGAGAACTAGAATGAGTTGCACTGTTGTAGTAAAATCTGAAAATACAAATTGAACGCACAAAGTGGACATGTTATTAATTTTTTGTTAAAATATACAAAACATTTTTTAAACACTTCATGCATCCGTCGAAAACGGTGTGGTTCAAATCTTTGGTTGCACACTGTATAAACAAATAACCTAAAAAATCGTAAAGAATTATCTACAGATAGAACAATTCAGAATTCAGATTAATGGAAATTACTATAGCCTCAAAAACGTAATGTTAAAAGTGCGAAAAGTTATAGTAGGAATATCAGGAGGAGTTGATAGTGCAGTTGCTACTTTATTACTGAAAAATCGAGGTATAACAATTTCTACCTGAAGGCTGTAACCACAACAACAAATTTTGAATTGTAGGATATGATGTTCAAGCTGTATTTATGCAAAACTGGGATATAGCAGACGAAACGGGTGTATGCAGAGCAGATGAAGATTATAAACATGCTGCAATAGCATGCGCAAAACTTAATGTCCCTCTTCACAGAGTTAATTTTGTAAAACAGTATTGGAATGATGTATTTAGGTAGCTACATAGGTATATCCATATATTAATAAATATGTACAGCTGTAGAAACATTAACTAAAACTAAAATTTTACTGGGGTAAATCGTAAATGAATATTTTCAGTAAATTTTAATTAGTTAAAGTATCTTGCATAAAGTAAACTCTATACGCAGAGGCAGACAGGCTCGTGCACAAGCTATGCTTTTTACGAGTTTTACACGGTTTATTCTACAGGAAAGAAGTTTCCTATAAGACTCATTCATAATAAATTGATTATTGTAAGAACATTGTATGATTATAAATTGAATAAACGATATTATTATTATCCAAGTAGACCTTAATAAGGAAACTATTTTTTAGAATGCAATTCATTTTCATGCTGAACCTTCATAATATCATTTATTATTAAAAAATAAAAACTTTAATATTTGGTCATAAAGCCATCTACTCCTATTACTATAACTAAATGTCGCAGCATCAATTCTAGTAGCTTTTAAATAGAATCAAGCTCAATGTAATTTTCAGCTTCTTGTATGATATTTATAGATTGTGTTTGATTTCTTGGTCCAAAGTTTTATTGATAAATATTGATTATAAAACTAACTAATAACAAATATTTTCTGTGGGATTTATATAGGGGATCTTTTGAGAACCAAGGCAATATGCTGACTTTACAGAGGTTTATTGAACCACTTATGAATAATTCGGGATGATTTTGTCTGGTTTTATTAATTGTGCCATACTTTAAAATCCAAACAGGTGATATTTGTTTTTGTTTCAATTTGAGTAGTTTCTTACAGAAATTGCATAGAAAACAAGATTCTGTAATTGTGATTTCTTAATACCTATATTTTATGCATAAAAATACGCTTTTCTTGGGAACAGCTTCACTTTAGGAAGTTTAATAAGTTGCTAATTAAATCAATCTTTTCAGTGATTTATTAGCTGAATATCAAAATGGTAGAACTCCAAATCCAGATATTTTATGCAATCAGTTTGTGAAATTTAATTCATTTTACCATCATGCAAGAGAACATTTTAATGCAGATGCAATAGCCACGGGCCACTATGCAAGAACCAGTTTTGGACCTTACTTGGAATACTATCGGCCAGAAAAATGTGAGTAATATTAATATTTTCTATATTTTGTCTTCTTATTAATCCTCCTCTTACAGTTGCTAAACTACTTAAAGCCAGAGATAGAAAAAAAGATCAAACTTTATTTTTGTGCCAAATAAAGCAGGAAGCATTGCGAAGAACAATGTTCCCCCTGGGTGATCTAACCAAACCTCAAGTTAAACAAATTGCAAACGAGAATGGTTTACACCAAATAGCACAGAAAAAAGAAAGTATGGGCATTTGCTTTATCGGCTTGAGAAATTTTCAAGAATTCATTGCCGAAGTATTCGTCTAGATATTGATTTTAGTGCAAAAATGCAGTTTAATTTTTTTGTAGTATGTACCTAATAACCCAGGAAATTTCGTTAATGTGGATACTGGAAAAATTGTAGGACAACATAATGGAATTCATCAATGGACATTAGGCCAAAGAACGAGGATCAATGGTCTTCCTGTAGCTTACTTTACAGCAAAGAAAAATACAGATACAAACAATATTTATGTGGTATGTGCAAATATATGATGGTGATTTAAGATTTAAGACGGAAATTTACCATGCAAAATCAAACTGTTGTAAATATTGATTTGCCTATTTACTTTAGATCAAATAGTACATACATAAAGCATTAAACTGCATGTCAGACACTTTTACTTTTTCTAATACTAAAAATATTTTCTATAGGCGATTCAAATTAACTTTTCCCGCGCGCACACAATCAGCTGTTTTAGGTGAAACACAGTCTCACTCGCCAGCAGGTTCTAAATAAATCGTTGCGCAGTGTAGTGATTTAGTGAATTTGTGTATTTTTTGTTCTTGTTCGTTTTTGGCCGTAATTATGAGTGACAATAATTTATTTATAATTATTATTTATATTATTTATAATGCGAGTAAGTTCGAATTCGACAACACAAACAATTAGAATATTGTAAAAAAATTTCTGTACAATCAATAACGACTCTAACATTTTTAAACTTACTGAAACATGTAGGTAGATTTGCTAAAATTTCATCACGCGTAGGAAAATAAATTGTAGGACTAAGTACTACGTACAGGACATTCAACATAGTATAAAATATGGTTTTACA
>JABXWE010042692.1:0-25657 GCA_014611495.1 Limonius californicus | reverse complement strand
AACAGAAATGTCCGTTTTAGAGGCCTAAAAATAGTTGTAGGGTGACTGATTTTTCATTCCAAACTCAATATTTTTTATTAGAATGGAATTATTTAAAAACATTTATCAGTTACCTCAAATAGTTTATCGTTCGTTACATATAATCTGGGATCTTAAAATTATCACTAGAAAATAAAGGAGGACCGAATGTAAATCTATTGAAAAAGGAACACTTCTCCTTCTGTTTATAAGTTGAAAGCCTACTAAATTCTTTATACAACGATATTTTTATTCTTGTTTTAAACAAATTTTACAGTGACGAACGTATTACCCAACCCAGTTAGTTATAAATAGTTTGGAAAGAATATATATTTATATGATGTAGAGATTTACTTAAAAACCGGAAAACCATTTCACTTAAACGTCAACTTACTATGTAACACATAAGTGTCAGATAATAACTAACGACCTTTCCAAAAAAGCGTTGCAAACAAATAGATTCTGTTCTTTTTATTATGAAAAATTGGTTAACTTACAGTTTCTAATCTGATTTACCTATATTGTTCAGCATATTAGATATATTAAGTAAGCCACCCTGTATATATATATATTAGTTTTAACCACCTATAATATATTTACCTTCTAACGGAGATGCGAATAAAATTAGCAACAGGGTATGACCTTTCTAAACAAAATTGATCGTACTTACGTCAGTTATGTTTGAAATTAACATTCATTATCAATTCATCGTTCGTTAGTGGGAGAGCGCCCCAACTGCGATATGATAGCTGCCGGTCTGAATCATTGGATGAAGTTAAGTCCCGAAGGGGCCGTTACCGGTCCAGACCCCGTCTCTTTCACACTAAACTTAAATTGGATACTGGTCACTTTCTATAATTCAACTCCTATATCCCATAACTTAACAGCCAATTGCTCATACGTTTGCTTGCACCTGCAGTGGACAGATATGATCAAAATTCCTTGGTCTCGAAAAACGCCTGCAAACAACAACCAAATAGTCTGTTGATAGTGTTGTTAATCCATATCACAATACACACTTTATATTAGTTTCAGTTTAAACTATAATTATTTCTTTAAAATTATGTATTAACTGGAAGGCAAAAGTCCTTTAAAAATTTACATCATCGGGTTGCTATAGCTTAGCAACGATAGACAACAAAATGGTAAAAATTTCTTTTTTACAATATCGTCCAACTCACTTTAAAAGAGAGCGGATACAACGAGATTCCGTATATAACGGCTTTTCCAGAATAAATAATTAGTTTTGAACGGTTCACTGTATTGTATTTCCCGCTTACAGCAATCACGTTTCTAGAAGTCAATGAGCAAAGTTTTAAAATGTTTTGAGAATTCCTAACGTGCTACCCAGAAAATATTTACATTTAAGTAAAGTTGTAATTAAAAACGGTTGTTGGGGATTATAATATAAAAGAGGAAAAGTTTTTGAAATTTTCCTATATTAGATGTCACAATGTGCACTGGTATTGATCTGTTTAATATCAAGCCGCAAAACATTTATTCAATGCATTCACATATATCGTAATCCTTAAATTTATGAGCTTGTTCTTTTTTGAAACTGTTTAGGAGTGTTTCATTAAACCTGTGATGGGATTTAGTCCAATCAAATGTATTTGAACGTAATCGAGGGAATTGAAATTTAAATCAACAGAAAGGGGAACTAAAGATAGAAGACACACTGAAAAATTAGATAAAATGTTATATTTAATGTATAGGTATGTATTTTCACCTATGTACTAATGTGCTATCTTGTAAGAGTAGCTTATGGGGTTTCTAAATGTGTGATATTTGGTAATAGGGAAAACGAATTTTTGCAGCTAAAACACATGGTATTTTAAGCGTGTCCGATTTTACGTGTATCGTTTATAAAGTGCGAAAATTTCAAGTAACCAAGGTCTCATTATAAACGAGTTGGAGTGTATTTAAAAGAATCTTGGATTATGCAGCATGATCGTTTTAAGCAAGCCATATTGCAAGTACAATTTGTCTGATATTGTTATTTCTTTTTTGTACACTGTGTTGATTCAGATTGGAGACGTTGGACTACCATGAAAAATTATAAGCTGTTGTAAATATCTTGAATTATCTAATAGTTTTAGCTAACTGGTAAATAGATCATTGATCCCATATTAATATTTGTTTTTTATACACAATTTACTTTATAAAAAAAAACTATTTTCTGTAAAACTGAGCAAAATCGTCTAAAAACTTAAATAATTTATATTGTGTAACAAGTTTAGCCTAACTAAAATATAGAATCTTCCCAACTATAGAAGAAGATGAAAAATATGTGCAGAATAAAGTTATCGCTGAAATTAAAAAAAAATATGAGAACAATGTTGAAAAGCATTTAGGAAATATATGGAATCACATTTATATGAAGCGCAGATGAAAGTTTGGAAAACGATTCATAACCAGAAAACAGATGTAAAGCATGAATCTCTTCAAATCAATAATACATCAAAAGAAGAGTGGCCGAGATATTTAAAATTCATGTATGAAGAAACACCAACACATGCCATGAGCCAAGACATGCCACAAAATAACAATGACACCACTAGAACGTTAAACGAAATAGAAGATACTATGCTTAATTAAAAAACAGGAAAAGACCCAGTCTAGAGGAAATATGTATTGAGCTACGTAAGTATGGGAGACAAAAGGCCATAGAAAAGTTACGTAAACTATTTTAAAGTCATATGAGCATCAAAAATATAAAAGGAATGGAAAATGTACACTACTCCATTCAAAATTGCTATATAAACAGTCAGAAAACTATCGAGGAATTATCCTGTTGAACATTACGCTAAAATTCATAACAGGATTCATCCAGCAAAAAGTTCAGAAAATATCAGAAATTTCAAACGAACAACAAGTATTTCAGCAAAATCAATGTAAACGCATTCTTCGTTGTGTGGCAAATTGTAACAGAGAAGGCACTCGAATTTAACTACCCGTCATATTTGGGCTTTGTCAATTTAACTAAGGCTTTGATACCTTTGTACTTTGTTACAACTCGTAAACGTACTTACTCTATTACACAATTAAAACAGCCCTAGAAATATTATAAAATAGAGAATATCAACTCCAACAATAAAACCAAATAAAGCTAAACCATGATATTCCAGAGGAAGTATCTCACAAGTTTAATACAGCTAAATAACAAAACCTGAAAATCTCAACAACAACAATTTTGGAAGCATCGAAAGAATCATTAAGTAAACTAGAATTGGGCGGAAAGGTTATAGAACAAGTAGTGCCGTTTAAGTACCTGGATGGGGGGGTATAGCGACCATGATTTGTACAAGTTAACGTAAAAACAAGCAACAAACGGGATGAAAATAACGGGGTGTCTCACACAAAACGTTTGGAGAAATAAATAGGTGTATGTAAAATTAAGATTTATAAGACCATTGTGCGGCCGGTACCAACTTACCCACGAGAAACCTGAGCCGAGGCAAAATGGACAAAACGAAAAGTGCAAACTGTAGATATGAAGGCCCGCAATACTAGGAATCTCTTTAACAGATAGCCAAACAAATACATCAATAAGAGAAACATGTTAAATACAAAACATTGTGAAATGGCCCAAAGAGAGAAAACGGTAATGGAGACAACGCGTGAATAGAACGGTATATCGATTAGCCAAGATATGCAGAACAGAACGCCCTAATAGTAGAAGATCTGTGGGAAGACCCCGAAAAGATGAGAAACTGAACAACTTATATTAATGGGAGATTTAAACGCAAGAGTGGGCAATGAAGTATTAGAAGGGGTAAAACAAAAATACAATGAAGACGTCACAAATCGGAATGGACAAATGTTAATAGAGTTCTGCGCACATAATAAACTTCGAATAAATAACACATAAAGAGCAGCACAAATACACATTCTGCGACTAGCAAGATAACAAATCAGTAATCGATTACATTTTTACCAATCGTAACTTTATGCTTCTCCAAATTATAGATGTCAGAGCACTTATATCAGCTAACATTGGCACTGCCCACAATCTTCTCCTAGGCAAGTTAAGAATGATCATGGTATCTAAGAAGAAACAATCAAATGTGCTGATGGAAAAATTCAACGTTGAATCACTAAACAACTACAGTACTAAGACATTATCTATGACACGATGCAAACAACACATTACCAAAAATCCTATCCAGGTAGACGATGATATCGAAACCAGCTGGAACAAACTAAAAACTAATATATCCAATGCCACTAAGGAAGCTATTGGAACACGCACGGTACAACAAGATGCCTCACTCAACAAAAAACCATGGTATACTACCGAAGTAAAAACAATAGCGAAGGAAAAGAAGAACGCATACTTAAAATATAAAAATTATCAGACACAGGAAAACCATGAAAGATACATAACAATAAAAAACAGGGTCAACAACCGTGGAAGAGAAATAAAGGAAGAATACTGGCGTAGATTTAGTTCAGAGATGGAACACGACATGTATGGGGCACAAAAACGAATATGGAGAGTATTAAGAGGTCTAAAGAAAACAACAAACGAAAGTATACAAATGAAAAGCATCACAGAAGAAGTATGGGTAAACTATTTTGACCAATTGTACAGGGGAGGAACTGTACAAGAGGAACAGAGAATAGAACAACAAGAAGCGGAAGAAGAATATATACAAGAACCACCAGAGAATTTTACACAGGAACAAGTAAAAAATGCCATACAGAAACTAAAAAACAGAAAAACTCCGAACGAAGACAAAATTTGCAACGAACAAATTAAATATGCTGGAGAAGAGATTGCTCAAGAATATACAAAAGTATTCAATAAAATATTGAAAGAAGAGAAAATTCCTGAAGAATGGAGGAAAAGTACAACCATACCCCTTTTCAAGAAAGGGGACAAGATAGATCCCGCAAAACTATCGAGGAATCACTCTTTTAAGTACATCCTTAAAACTATTAACCAGCGTCATTGCAAATGAAATAAGCTCCAATATACCCATAAGTGAAGAACAACAGGATTTCAGGGACAAAAAATCGTTCAACAATAGACGCCCTGTTCATCATACGACAGATCAGAGAAAAAGCTATTGAATACAATACACCGGCATATATCTGCTATATAGACTTAACGAAGGCTTTTGACCGGATACAATTAAATGACGTCATCAACGCCCTAAGAAAGAAGAATACTCCCAGAAGATACATAAAGTTAATAAAAGATCTGAACACAGGAAACTCAACACAATTAAAAGTAAATGGAATGCTAACAAAAGAAATTGCAACCACCTCCGGAATACGACAGGGAGACAGCCTCAGCCCTATTTTATTCAACATAGTAATGGACGGAATTATAAACCAAGTAAAAAAAGCTGGCTCAGGATATAGACTAGGACAAAACAAAATAAAGATTGTGTGCTATGCAGATGACGCCACACTCATATCGGAGAACGAAGACGACCTACAACGAATGCTGCATGCCTTCAAGATTCAGGTAGAAAAATACAACATGAAGATTTCCACGAGCAAGACAAAATCAATGACAATATCGAAAGACCCTCTTCGATGCAAATTTGCAATAGACAATACCATCATCGAACAAGTCATGAAATTTAATTACCTTGGTTGCACAATTACGAGCTCTGGAAATCTCACAGAAGAAGTTAGACAACAAATCAATAAATCAGCGGTCATCTCAGGATATCTGAAACAAACTATTTGGAGGAACAAACATCTTAGTATAGACTGTAAGACGAGAATTTACAAAACATGTACCAGACCGGTGATGACCTACGGTGCCGAAACAAGAGCTGAAACCTCGCTATCAAAGAGGTTACTACGAACCAACGAAATGAAAATTCTAAGAACGACTACAGGACACAGTATACAAGATAGAAAAAGAAATACTGAAATCAGAGAGGAATGTAAAGTTAACGACATAGTTAGTACGTTGGATAAGAAGCCGCAGAAGAGAGTGGAAACAGCATGTAACGAGAATGACAGAAGATCGATTAGCCAAGATAGTCAGAAACAATAAACCACACGGGAAAAGACCTATAGGAAGACCACCGAAGAGATGGAAGGACAGCTGGCAATTCATCTCTCAGAAACGACAACAACAAAACCAGTTTTAAACAGGCACTATGCCTAAGAAAAGAGGAAGAAGAAAGACTTAATTAACACATAAATAATTTTACAAGTAAATGTAATACCGAAGTCATAAATGACTGTTGCCGGCCTCTATGGTTTAGTGGTTAGCGTATTTGCCTTTAGATCTTAAGGGATGCTAGTTTGAATCCGGCTGAGGTCGGTGAGATTTTTCTAGTGGGGAAAAATCTCAAGGTGCGTATTTTGCCGGACAACAATTAAAGTCGTAGGTCCCGTGCCACTGCGCCGTAAGACACGTTAGAAATCGGTACTGGGGTGGAATTAGGGTGTACAATGGGCCAAACATTGCCGGAGTGCATAGAGATACTTGGAAAACTACGTCCTGGATCTCACTCGAAAAACAAGAACAACATTCTTGCATGATAGTAAATATAATATAAAAATTCTATGGTAGAGCAGGAATTATTAATTAGGCAGTAATAAAAAATAATTGTTAAGTGTTATTATTATCACAACAATCATTATTTGTAGTAGTGAAAGTGACACGTTACCGTTACTAAAATGAGTAGTTTTTTAACGGTTTTTCTTAATTGCGTGGACACTGCAATAGTTGAAAAGGTAAATTATGTAGTTTATACAGTTTTTAAAGCTGAATATATTAGTTCTGTACTATTTTGTTCTAAGTTACTTGGGAAGCCAATATTTACATTTATGCAGTTTAATTTGCTTGGTAAAGTTGTATGTGTCAAATCTCAATCAACACCGTGTACCTATGCATTTTCATTTTCAGAGTTAACTATTTGTTATCGAGAGCATACATCCTACAATATAATTTTTTGATATTTTTCGTATTCCCAGACAAAAAATCTTCGGTTTGCCTTTCACTTTTTATCCTCGTTTTCAGAATTATTTATGAAGCACCATTTATAATTATCGTACGAAAGCGACAACTACGTATATCACCAATACACTCAATTAGAATAGTTAATCCTACACATACTTTTTTTATCATAGACTGGAAACAAACATATTTCTGTAAAAGACATATTTTGTTAATAAAACAAAAATATATTACAGTAGAAGAATTACACGTTGGGGTTATTTTGGTTAACTATGTTGAGGCTAAGCTATGGGTAATATTTATATTATTCATTACGTAGCCATCAACTTTACTTCACACTCGCGTAAAAAGCGCAACGTTGTGGATTCCATGCAAGGACAGTGAATGCCATGACATTTCTTATTTAATAATAAATAGCTCTTAAACTACATGAACGTGATTGAAACAAAAGTGTTTGTAAGGTTTTTAATTTAATACGTATTGTGTAGGCATAATTTTAACCTTCAGTTTAGCACATCTCAGCAGCTGCTTAGAATAGCGCGACTATAAAAAGCAAATATTGCAAAGTATATTTTATCATTATCACAATGATTTCAAAAGTGGCGTTAGTGATAGTCGGTTTAACGCTCTTAGTTGGTTTACAATCTCTCAATGCCCTACCGCGTGAGTGTCTTGTAACGAAATATCCAGATGAGAAAGCCTGTCTACTTGGAAGTATTGTTCAATATGTAAATAATATTATCAACCAGAAATGTACAACAGTGAAGCCATAAAGCATCACTACTATCAACAAATTCCATTGAGAGGACATTAAAGGAGTCACAAACAATGCCCAACTATAATGTAAGACAGTAAGAACGCTTTGATTATTGTCATTGTGACAGTTACTGTCAGTAAAACTTATTTGTGCTACAGTTTTGGAAACTATAAACGTATTACTAGGGAAAGGTACATTAAAGTCCTATTAAACAATTTTTGTATTATTAATAGTGCTAGGTATTATTAGAAACATTATACTTTATCTTAGAATATTGAAATATTGTTAGCATTTAAAATACCGACTATATTTGGATGGTTTTTATGACACCTATATACAGTGTAACAAGTTCTGTTTTAGAAATTAATTGCTATGTTATATTTTTTAAATATTTAAGATATATTGCTTATACAGGGTCTCCCCAAATTGCCTTAAAAGCTTCAGGTAAACTTTTTCTACAACCGATATAGATTGCAAAATTGCAAACAGGAACTTCCTATCGCGCTTAGTTTCCTCATACGAGCCAGTTAAATAATCTGAAACTTGGCAACACCGTGTTTTGCAGCTCGAATTACTACGTGGCTTGGATGTCTTCTGTTACCAAAACGCTGAGCGTAAACCCTAGCAGCCTCATTGCAGTTTCCCTCACATTCCGCAAGAATCCAAATCATGTCCACGTAATCGTTTATAGCATACGCCATAATGATGGTCAAGACACAAGTGAACTCAATAACACGAATTAAAGGCGAATTTAATGCAGAATTCGTAATGTCAATTCAAAATTGATTTACTTGACGTACGTGTCAAAACGCAAACAACAGATGTTCGACATTTTTATCACAGTAGGTACCCATGCACCTGCATTGTTGTCAAATTGTACTTTTACCAAGAGTATGATTTTTAACAGTACTTCCAAACGAAAAACTAAATTGAGAATTCTATGTTAATTGGCAGTTTTGAATTAATTTAAGTTTCCTCATTAAGCAAATACATGTTTTACTTAATTTCTTATAACCATTTGGCTAAAATTCTGCACTAAAGGTATGAACTTAACACCATCGTACAAGAAAACTAAGCTGCGAAGCAAATTTTTTCTTGCAGTTTTGTCTTAAGATTTCTTAAAGGAAAAAGTTTCCCGAAGCTTTTAAGGCAATTTAAGGACACCCTGTATATATTTCTTTGATGCATAAAGTTGTATTTACATAAGTATACGTATATCACATTTTCTTAAAACGAAACTTTCACATCAGTGTTAGTTTTATTGAGAACTAACGTTAGATACTAAAATATTTATAAATATGTACACCGCAACAACATAAGCTTAATTAAAAATCAGGCACCCTGCAAACAAATTTTTACTTAAATGAATTTTTGAATTTGTATTGTTTCTTTTTCGTATTTTCCACTTACAGTGATATCTCATTCTTTAAACTACAAACAAAAAATTCATTATTTTTAATGGTTTTAGCTTGTGTTATTTGTATAAGGAGCTACTAAGGTGACTAAAATAAGCTTTATCTATTGTCACCGTAACTATGTTAATAAGCAACTTTTAAAGTTACAGATTTTAATAAAATATATACAAGATTGAAATAAGGTGAAGAAATTGTCAAAAACATCATGAACTTATGATACAAAATTGCCGAAGCTATTGCAAAAATAAAGTAATATCAATCTACTTTTATGATATTTGCGGAATTAATGTAGTCAACTATTTTCACTTTGTTGCAAACTACCATTCTTTAACGATATAATGCCCACAACCCCAATCTCAAATTGTATCTGAAATTTTCATCATAACTATTGCAACAGTCGATTACCAATTTATTTAATCGTATGTTGTACCTATTGTCTTTCACATTGGCTGCACTTCATTGTACTACCTTTAAATAGATGGTCCTAAGCCCCGTAGATGATTGGGAAATATAATGGGTTGTTGGCGTAAAAAGCAACTTAATTTTTGGTTGTCAGCTCGCGTTAGAATCCTCTTACCTAAAAGATCTGTGAGGGATTATAATCAAATAAGGGACAACTTTATAAAATTTCCATGAGAGTGGAACTGTTGCAACACTTTTGAACCAATATGTGCTAGTGACGTAATATTTAACTGTAAATACTTCTCGGTGTAATTTCAACAACTTAAAATTAAAAGTACAAGCACAACAAATGACATAAGAGAACCGCTAAAATGGCTTAATTAATATGTATGGACATATTATGTGCACTTATATATGGATTTAGTTTTTATTCATGGTAAACTATGCTTACATATGTGAAATGTGATTTGAATGATAAGAAACATGGATTTTAGTTTTACTGTCAATAATTGTTTCAAGTTTCTGGAATACAATATTTAAGATTAACGTACAAGACGAACAAAATGTGTGTGCCAAATTATCTCCTTATAAAAGCCTTGCACTGTGTTTACTATTGACGGGTACAGTTTTCACTTACGAAAAACAATTTACAAGATGCAGATGCAAGATAGATATTTCCATCCATTTTTAACAAAAACTTGGTTGTTCGTAGATTGAGAAGATAAACTATCGTTCTATAAAGGGTTTGTCGACTAATTAAGAAGCCAAGTCTTAATTTATAAATTGGAAGTATATCCATAAATAACAAATATACGATTGTAATTTTATATGTTATTTCAAGGAAACATCCAGGAATACAATAGAAAAGATTGCGCGACAGCTGGCAATCAACATCGCAAGCACAGCGATAGCAGACAATCCAGCTGTAATAGGCGAATCGCCTTACTGAAGATGAAGAATTCAAGGATTAACATATCAGAAAATAACTTTACGCGATCGACAATTAAAAAAAATCAATTGTGAACAAATTTACCAAGTGATCAATACGCCCTATAGTATTCTCCATCTATTTTCTTTCCGACAAACCAATCGGAATCATCATTGACAGCCTTTGTCCCACTGGTGGGCATCGGTCTCTTCTCTGCCACGTGTTTCTCCTCAGCGCTAAAACAGAAACACGCGGGACCTACAGTTTAACGTCGAATCCGAACGACAGAAATTCCAAAGAGGGTTTTCGATCCCACAGTTGCAAGTCAAATTGGGAAATTGGGTATGGTGGGTTGCAGACAAGATTTTTATAAATCTGCATAGTAATGCTAAGGTTTCGAACCCAAGCCAGAATAGACATTTTATTCAGAAAGCGAGCGCTCTATCAACTGAACTACCACCATGCAATACACTCGGATGAGACTCCGATTATAAGAATTTTATTCCTTGCAAAATGCATTCATTTGCTTGTAATTAAATTCTTAGTGCTGTAGGTATTTTTATGTATGCTTTATTTAGTGTTGCGCTTGTTTCAGAAATATTTTATGGTACGACGAGAACGAGAAATTTTGACAAATTTGAAATAAATTGCATAGATTTTGGAAAAGGTTTTTTTCTAAGACACCACAACAACGATAGGAAATTTGGTGTAAACCTTAGTTTTCGTGAATACCGAAGGTAAACTAATTTTATACACTAGCTAATGTAAATTAACTTTTTTAGCTATTAAAGCTATATAAACGCCTCATCACACGGTCTAATTTATATAGGAGTTGAATTATTGATAGTTATAGAAATAACAGTTTCTTATGAAATAATTCTGTTTAATTGTTCATACCAGAACATGAACAACAGAAATGTTCATATCATGCAATATGTAGTAAATTTTCTTTTGTCATGTATTTCCGTTGAAGAAAATGCCCACCATAGATATACATGCAACGAAAATAACATTTTCTTTATTTTAAATAAATTAATCTAAGTTGCCCACTTATGATAATACTAAACCCAACTGTCAACTTACTTAAATTTTAGGTAGAATGTTCTCAAATAACAAGATTGCAGATTTTGTTTCTGCAGCCCGCAATTTATATATCAGACGCCATCCAACTAGATGTCCACCGCCAGAAAAAATATTTACACGCCTTGAAACTTCTGTAAGACACGAAGGCAAATTTGTTAATTCCTGAAAATTTACGGCTAGAACGATTACTTGCAATGTAAATCAAAGAGATTTAAGCACAAATGCGGGTATTGGTAGAACTTTAGTTAAAAGAATTTTAAAAACAAATGTATCTCAGCCTTATCACGTTTCTATGGTGGATGGACTGCATGACAATGACCTTCAGAAAAGACTGAAAATTTATCATTTCTTTCATAATTAACTTCTTTTGGATTAATAGTTTTTAAATTGTGTATTGTTTAGAGATGGTGAATGTTTGGCATAGTATGGAACCACATTATTGAACCACACTTCTTCCATGAAAATTTAAGTGGATAATCTTACCTGGATTTCTTACAAAACATTTTTCCCGAGTTGTTATAAGGTGTACGACAAATACTTTGGTACCAACATGATGGCTGTCCTGCTCACTGCAGATCAATTGATAAAAATTACTTAAATAATGTATTTGTAGCAAAAAAAAGCTACCAAGCAGTTGGGATGTCTCTCCACTAATGATAAATGATGATGAAAGAAATAGTATATCGAACTCTGGTAGTAAATAACAATTATAAACAAAATAGATCGTGTACATTAATTATACCTAATACGCTTGCTCGAGTCCGTGGATCGTTCTTAAAACGAATTCCCAAATGTGGAAGTGGATGGAGGCAGTTGTGAAAATTTACAAGATTAAATAAAACTTTGTTTATTTTTTGTTGTTCTTCAATTCTTTAGTTTTAACTTTAGAGAGGTTGCACCAATCGGTACTTTTCTTTTTAAATGTTTAATTACTACAGTAAGAAATCCATTTCTATATTACAAACTATTTACTAACCTTAGTAGCTGCAATTTAAGCACGGTGGGTTGCATCAACGACTTTTAAAGGAAGACATCTTAGAGGGTTCACCCTGTAAATAACATAAATATGTAGATATCAGTTAAATCTTCTTATTTTGTGGTGAATTAGCCGAAGTTTAATATATTCAACAAAGGAACTTTCCAGAAAACGAAGCTGATGCTTAGAAAGCAATTTAGAAGTAGAGGTTTAGCAAAGTAGATGAAATGATCTAAGCTTGTCATCTTATCTGGTAATTCAGAATACAATTATGGCGAACTTAATAAACTGATTAGCATGCAGATCCGGAGTACGGCGGCTTAGCGTCTAAGGAACTACTTAATCAAGCGAATTATGGGAAATCTTAGCACAATGTCAGGTGAAGTGTTCTAATTAATATGCTCGCGGAGCTAAGGTACCTTAATTCAGTTATGAAATATTAAGCAAGTCAAGCCCGAATTAGCGAGCTGTCATCGGCGGTATGTGTATAATACATGCGCCGTCCGCACGCATCGATGATTAATAACCTTATGAATGTATTTATTCGCTAAAGCACTCATTTATGCGCGTTCATTAAGTGAATTTCTTTGTTTATGGAAATGCTGAGACCCCTCATAGTTTGACCGCAACTAAATTTGAGGGAGCTTTCACGCAAATAACCCTCATTGGAAGAAGAAGCACAAACTGAATATTTAAATATTAACTGGAGTAGGTTTTCATCAGTTTGCAGCCTTCGAGGGTGGAAATACTTAGTGTTAATATTTTATTTCACGTCTACGAAGTTATATAATTCTGAATAAACAATCAGCAATTTTGAAATAGAACCAAATTGTTCTTCCGAAAATAATTGCTATGATTTATTCAGAGTTATAACAGAATAATGTATTGCAAGGGGCAGCCAAATTGCAGTTGATCTTCGATAAGACAGTGAGATTAGAACAGAAATACATCTAAAAGGTTATAAAATTATAAAGATGTGCCTGTTATAAATGTGTATTGAATTTAGGGACTGAAATAATCTCAACAGACATTATGTCAAACTTACAAATTACATACCAAAAGCTTTTAATGTTCGTCTTGTGAAAGGTGTTATCGAAAACAAACACAGTATCTTAACGAAGCTTGGAAAGTAAATCGACTGTCTTTATATTATGGTCTTAAATGTTACTGTCAGACATGAACGGCCACTTAGCTGTTTAGAAAAATAGAGTTAGAATCAGAATGTAATTTTTGTAATACATGCTCAGTTTAATATGAAATGCACCACCCATTAAAAATAAAGCTACGTGTTTGCTCCCTTTAACTGCACATCACAAGGCTGTTAGGCTTGCTTGGTGTCAAGAGCGGGAGCATTGGAAGCAGCAATGGAACGACATTGTCTTTAATGACGAATCAAGATTTGTTTGTGGGCCAATGACGGTTGTAGGAAGGTACGTCGACATCTAGGAGAAAGACGAAATCTAGAGTTTGTTGAAAGACGCCATACAGCTTTAACACCTGGAGTTTGGTTTGGGGTGCGATTTGTTTCGGTAGAAGATCACCTCTTGTGTTCGTCCCAGCCACTTTAAATGCTCATCGCTACATTCATAATGTGCTGGAACCGGTGATAGTGCCATTCATGCAGACGTTGCCAAATGGTATTTTCCAACAAGATAACGCCGTCCACACACCGCTAACATTACCAGAACGTACCTCCAACGAGCACAATTGCAAATGTTGCCATGGCCTGCACGATCACCGGACTTATCGCCGATCGAACGTTTTTGGGATATAATGGACCGGCGACTAAGATTATTGCCAAGACCTCCTAACAACTTAGACGAGCTGAGACACCAACTTGAGGTTATATGGAACGAGATACCCCAGGAGAACATAGACCACTTAATAGAAAGCATACCACGACGAGTAAATACTTGCATTGCTGTTCATGGCGATGTTAACCATTATTCATTTTGGTTTCGTGGTTGTTATTGTTTTCTTATAATTCTTAATCTTTTTTTATGAAAACCTGATCATTTCATACGCAATAATGAAACATTATTTTATTTTTATTTAAACTGAAATCCTTTTACCGTTAGGTGTCGGATTATAACCAAATTACAATACACTATAATATAATCTCCAATGAAACTTAATCCTACATAAATTTTCTTTTTACTTTTCTTAATGATTTTACTCCATGCCTTTCTATCTCTTGCCAGGTTCCTTACTTCCCTCCACTGTATGTGCCTGATTTCCGCTGCTACCTGAACCTGTTCCTCCCATTTCCTTCTTGGTCTGCCTACTTTATTCTTTCCCTGTATTCTGGCTGCATATACTCTTTTCGCTATAATGTATCATCCATTCGGATAAGGTGCCCGTCTATCCAAGTTGCCTCTCTTCTATCAGTGACTTTATATGTTCCACTTGCAATTGATGAAACATTATTTTAGCAAAGTTTCAAACCCGTAGCTTTATTTTTAATGGGTGGTGCATTTCATATGAAACGAAGTGTAGATTAGGTTGTTGATTATGTAGATTAAAAAGCATAGCAAGTGTAGACAACTCTCAATACATAACCTTAACATTATATTTTGTTTGGTTTTAATAGTTACAAACAGTACTGCCATAATGATATTTGCCATTTCAGTTCATTTCGGCAAACTGAATTAATGTTTGTGCGGTTTCCCGGCAGTTGCATTAATACTTAATTAATTTTAAAGAATGAAAGAAGGGGATGGAAGCAAACTCCGGATAACTAGCGAGGAATTCATCTACTAAACTCCATGTTGAAAGTTACAACTAAGATGATAACCAGAAAGCTAACCGAAATAATTGAATTACGCGACTAACAACAACGATTTCGTCCCAATAGATAATTCACTAATGCAATACTTATATTTTGTCAGGTGGCTGAACAGGCACTAAAACAAACTAAAACTAAACAGATCAGCCTTCTTTTGCCTCGTCAACATAGCAAAAGCGTTCGATATCCTTCAACTAAGTTATGTAATGGAAGTGTTGCATCAAAACAATGTACCAAATGGTCTTATTTCACTAATACGAGAAATATACGCTAACAACTATACTCAAATTAAAACACGCACAGAAATAATACCGGACAAAATACACGTAACAAAAGAAACGTAACAAGGAGACTCACTCAGCTCCTTTTTATTTAGGCTAGTCATGAACGAAATAATCAAAATAACATTGAATAAATGCACGAGAGGCTACCGCACTGGAGAAGAAGAAATCCTCTTAGTTAGGAATTTGCTCTACACATTTCCGAGAAAAAGACAAAAACACTGACAATAAGCAAGGAGCCATTAAGGAGGAAGTTGGAGATTAATGGAAGCGCTGTGGAGCAAGTGATATCATTTAATTATTTAATTACCACTATCACAAGCAATGGGATCTTAATGAGAAAAGTGGTACCTCAAGCACAAGAAGCAACAAAAGTATCCGCATGCCGAAATAATACCATATGGCAAAACATCTAGATATCTAAGTAGAGAATCTAAAGTAAAAATTTTAGTCATAAGGCCAATACTAACGTATTGAGTTGAAACAAGACCGGACCCCTTAAAACGAAACAAATTCTAGAAACTGCAGAGACAAACACACTACGAAAAATAGAACGAATAATTAAACGAGACCACCTAACAAGCGAAGATATCAGAGGAAGATGCAATATCCAGAAAATAGGGGAATGAGTAAGAAGAAATACATGGAACCAACATGTATCAAGAATGCAAAACAACAGAAAAGAGACTTACGACCCAGAGGAAGGAGGTCACCCGGAAGACCACAGAAAAGATGGAGGGACTCTGTAGAATAAACAAGCTAATTAGCTTATATAAAAGAAGAAGAACAAGAAGATTTTAAAGAGAAGGTGTTTCTGTTGTGCGGGTTGCCTATCAGCATTTCGGTATGCTCCGTTTGTATCATGACTTCAGTCCCGTTGCTTTTAGCTGATATAAGGTGTTATCTTTTCCCAATTCTGTACTTTAAGGTTGGTTATGAATAAACAGTACCTACTATAAAACAGTGTATAAAAATCATAAGTTGCATAACAATATTATTAATAATATGAAACTTTCACTGGACTTGTAGGCCCATCGGTTTGGCGTGACACACGTCTAAGATAGTTTCTGTAATGCACAACAGGGCTCGACTCTGCAGGATACCGTGTAGAGGCTTGTTGCTCCCCTAGGCGACCGTATCACGAGGAGTGCCATTAATTTGATCCCCAATGACAAATGGAGACCGGGACCCAGTACCGACCAACCAGGGAATTAGAAAAATTTTCTGACCCCTGGAGTGACTAGAACCGGGAAGCGTTTGGATTATTACATCCAAAGCCTACCTCTCTTACCACGGAGCCCCTCGCATAACAACATTATTTCTAAAAAATGGAAATATTCATCGTTAACTTCGCATAATTTATTTTAAATTTTCACAGGCATGCTTGGGATGATATATTCCAACTTTATGGCGATGGCATTTTGTAAATTATTTATATTTTGAGGTCTAAAATGCTCTTTTATAAATAAAGCAAACAAAAAATAGCAAAAGGGAAAATAGTAAACTTGCCATCATAAAACTACGATCTGTTGTAATTTTTGAGCTGTGGCATTATCTTGTTGCAAATATACATTGCTCAATTGCTGTAATGTATTTAGAAATACCAATTCATATAATAATAATTACTTCATAAATAACAATTTTAAGATGACAGATTACGAGATACGTTTTGACATCAGAAGGGATATATTGATTAAGATGTGAAGTATTGTGCCAAGTTTATGATACTCGTTTATAAGGAATTAATGCGAATTGTACCTCACAATTATAAATAATTTACAAAATGCCATCACCATAAAATTGGAATGTATTGTCCCAATCAAGTCTATTAAAGATTTAAAAATTAAAGTATGAAGTTAACGATAATATTTCCACTTTTTAGAAATAGTGTTATGTCATTTATGATTTTTATGCACTATTTATGCACAACCAACCTTAAATTGATCAATTTTACATGTTTTGTTAATGCTTCGCAAGTGCAACCATGCTTCGTCTGTGAAAAATCTTACACTGAATATGCCTTCGTGTATGTTATGTAAGGAACATTGACAGTAATTAACAATCGGTATGACATCACGAAATAAAACCCGCTAGTGAATTTTAATTTTATATGGAAACGTATTCAGGAGTCGTTTTAAGATCATGCAGCTGCTTCTTTAATATAAATTATTTTATTAGTTTTTAGGATAAATGTTGAATGGGGTTTGCAAGAGTTAGTTCCATAAGTGCTTGAATTAATTTAACTAGGACTATTAGAAGCGTTAGCGTGATCTGAAAACTATGTCACTCGGATTTACCACGACCCAACGAATAAAAGAACTACTGGGTGGGTAATATGGTCCGGTTAAAGCAGTTAGCAGTATTCTTCTGTGTAATCTCGGACGGTTGAATATGGACTATTTAATCCTGATATGTATATTCGGCTGCTCATTCTTCAGACGTGGTAAACGTAACAATTTGTATTAATATTGTTTCTTGCACTTTATTTGGGAGAACCACGTTAAACCTCCTTCCAGGGTATTTTTTCCCTAAATGTACTTTCTACCTACTAAAATGTAAAGGTTTGTGTGACTGTTGTTTTGGTAAGACAATTATGTAGAACTACCAATATGGCCTTTTCAGCCCTTAAAATTAATTTACGGCCACCTGAAAACGGAATATTAAGGCGTTCCACTAAGAACACGTTCAAAAGAATGTATAAACATATCATTATTTGGGATATTCAATTAAAATAAAAAATTATAATATACAATATTACAAGGTCTTCCATAACAAGAATAAGAGAAGCATTAGACGAATTTTTCATCAAATCACAATAAGTTTTTATGCCAAAGAAATGTTTACAAAATTTAACAGTTTTTCAATAAAACAGAATTATTTAGGTATTCTGTATTTATGTGGGATTTTGTATTGTTGGCAAATACAGCGACAAGCAACTATCACTTATGAAATTTTTCAAATTTTAAAATTACCAGTCGTAATTTTATCAAAATTCATTCAACTTAGTGAATTTGGTGGATAACATACAGCACATCTTTTGCTCTTATGCATCGTACGTCACTGGATTTAATAAAAGATTCGTAGCAATATTGAATTCTCACAAGATAGTTTTTATATAACAGGGTCTTGGTCTGTATCCTAATAAGTTACGGGTGCCTGAAATAATAATAATTACTGAAATAATAAGCAGATGAACTAACTAACTGAATATTTAAATTGTATATTCTATTAAGTCGTTATATAATTATTGAAAACATATTCATCTTGTGGGTTAATTAGATTCATTTAAATTGAAAATTATAAAAATGTTTAACTAAATGGCATAATCTGCAGAATTTGCTATCATGTATTGTTAAAACGCATTACGTGGTATTATTAACAAGCATTTGGTAATACTATTAAAGCTTTGCTGCAGTTAATTGCATAGGCAGTTATATTGAACGCGAGTTAGACAAATGACATCGCAATTGATGCAATTGGGTGCCGTTAAATAAGATTATCGTTGTTATTAATTGAGTATGATGTGTAGCTCCACAGGGGCAAACCATAAACTACATGTTTGACCCCTTTACATTCTGCGTTTGTGCATGTTCGGTATAAAAATGTCACAAACATCTTTGATTAATTGCTATGCGAATTTATGTTACTGCTGCAGCTATATATTTGATTGCAATTATACATATTTGCAGGAAAACAAATTTTACGTTCGTTCCGTTAGAGGGAATAAAGTAAGAAAAATCATATGATGCAAAAGAATTTTGAATGTACTAAATATTGTAAGTAGGACTAAATTCGTAATCGGTGTTCTTGATTTAATTAAACAAGAAAATTGTGCAAAGTTATACACAAGGTGCTAAACAAATCACCGATTTACATTGTCTAATATGCAACATACATTATTATAATATTAGCTTTTCTGTTGACTTACATAAATATATTTTGACTAACTACTTCCTGGGGGGCCTCGATGGAGTAGCGCCATTCGAGGTCAAGCGAAATGTAGTCGATCCGGTGGGGCGTTCGAATCTCAGCCGGGGCGACCGCATTTCGGTTAGTTAAGTTTAGGGTGTATGCAGCATGAATGTTTAGTGTGTAAGAGACGCCCGCACTTCCCTGAAGTAACTAAAGCGGTTCTGGGGGGGGGGGTAGCATGAATGAATGCGAGGAAAAAAAACTACTTCCTGGTAGACAATTACTAAATAACAAAAAACAGAAAGTCATTAGAATCATTCCATGACAAACTTTGCATTGCTCATTCCGCCCGAAGATAATAAAATGCTTGTTTGATGATATACGAGGTCTGCTCAAAACGTATCCAGAGTGGCTTTATTTAAAAAGAAATTACAAGATTTATGAAATTAATATTTAATCGCCTTCGAAGTAATCCCCTTCCGAAGCCACACACTTAATTCAGCGTTGCTGCCATTGCTCGAAACATTTTTTAAATTCTCCTTCTGAAATAACGAGCAGCTGCTTCGTCGTGGTCTGCTGTATCTCCTCAAAGGAATTTGACTTTCATGAATATAAAAAAGTCGCTGGGAGCAAGGTCTGGCGAATAGGATAGCTGACGGACCTGTGGAATACGGTGCTTAGCAAGAAACTGCTATACAAGTTGCAATGCGTGGGCAGGGGCATTGCGATGACGCCATTGCCACTCGCCATTCACTTGCAAGTTCGGGCTTTTCCGACGAACTGCGTCCCTTAAACGTCGCAGAACTTCGCAGTAATACTCCTTGTTGATTGTCTGGCCCGATGGAGCGTATTCATGATGCACAATTCCCTTGTAATGGAAAAGCAGTCAGCATCGTCTTAACATTGCTGTGGCTTTGTCGTGCTTTTTTAGGTCTGGGAGACTTTGGGGTCTTCCACTGTGAAGGTTGGGCCTTAGTTTCGGGATCATATCCATAAACCCAAGTTTAGTCGCCAGTTACGATTGTTTTTACAACACTTTTGGAAGCACTTAAGCAACTCAGTAGCAGCTGAAACACAGGCATATTTTTGTTCAGCTGTGAGGAGTTTTGTTACAAATCTGGCTGAGACGCGTCTCTTACTCAAATCATTCGTAAGAATTGATTGAACTGAACTGAAACTAATGTATAGGTCTGAAGACAACCCACGAATAGTAATTCGGCGATTTTCCCACACAGCTTCAATACTTTTTTCACTTTTGCTGGTTGTAGGTCTTCCAGAACGCGGATTACTCTCAGCACTTTTACGACCATTTTTAAAGCGTTTATACCACCCGTAAACTTGTGCAAGGCTCATACAATCTTCCCCGTAGATTTTCTTTAAATATGTACTTTTACAAGTGTCTCCAAGTTATTGACAAAATCTGATACAAATTCGTTGATCACTTTTTTCAGCCATGATAAATGCGCCAAACGGTTACACATATTATGTCACCAGAAAACATTACTGTGAAAACCCGACTGAGCAATGCCAGTGTGATTCACAGCACATGTGTAATAGATGCGAAGGTCACGTTACGCAAAACCATATACATTTTGAGCAGACCTCGTAAATACAAGCACAAACCAAACCCGTTTATGGGTGAAAAAATTGAGAGTATTAGACCAAAAGTTGGAAAAACGCATGAATTATCAACGAACTTTCTAATAATAAATTGTATTAACTACTAACTTTAAATATGCAGTGCCATCGTCAACCAAAACCTAATTTATAAGATTCTTAATTGTTGAAATAATATACGTAGTGTTCTATTTATAATTGTTGAGAAATTAATTTGCTAATAGATATCACTCTGTATATAGATACATGGATTATGCTTGAATTGACCAAATAATTTACAAGGCTAATCTGCCTATTTATATTTGCCCACAAAGTTTTTGGTTATTATGGTTCTGCCCGTTGCTAAATATTTCTTATAACAACTATTTTAAAACATGTTTTGTCGGGTTTCCGTTTTATACATACAACTTTCCTTCTCGTAGTAAATCTAAGGGAGCTTTCAGGTAAACACCATAATTCCATCTTCAAGCTCTCCCTGTTTTGCCAAGAGTTTTCTTCGTTTAATGTGGTACAATTTAAACAAAACAGCTCACAAAGAGCAAATCATATGAAATATGATGAAATGAAATGAAATCGCCGATATTTCATTATTTTCGTTCAATTCACATCAGAATTTTTTGTTGATATAAATCTACAACTTTGATCCACTTTTGTTAAAAATGTAACCCGGAAATTTCGACGAAGCGTGGGAGACCATTCTTACCATTTCCTAGAAAATGCCTTGCGCGGCAGTGACATATGGCCTATAGAAAGCTGGAGTAGATTATGGAAAAATTCTAATAGGAGGGACGGGATAAAATAAAACAGGAAAGGGGGAAGAGGAAGGCAAAATGGGAAGGAGAGAAGAATGAGCTTCAGAGAAGCTGAGAGGGACGGGGGAAAGGATGCTAATAAGGGGAAGGAAGGAGGAAAGCAAAGAAGAAAAGAAAGAGAAAACGGGAGAAAGAAGAAAACCGAAGGAAGAGGATGAGGAAATGGTAATAGGAAGACGAAGGTGATGGGGAAGGAAATGGGTGCGAGAGAAAGAGTTGGAGAATGTAAAATGGGGTCTGCAATTGCAACTGAGACTGACGGTAGATTCAAAAGGTGTGGATAATCTATCTATACTGTCATTTGAAGTAAGTCGATTTTTAAGGTGCGGATGGTTTAATGAGTCTTCCGCGGATTTAGAAGAGTATATTTTGCACCTTGTTAGCAACAAACCAAGAACCATCATTAGACATACTGGATCTCAAATAAACTTCCCGAAAGACATACTTTTCGGATGTTGAAACGGTAACAACTACACTATAATATTTTGTTCAATAAGCGCATGAAATTTTGACTCAGGAGCCAGACTCGCTTAAAAACATGCATATCGGGAATAATAATATTTTGACAAGCTGATCAGTCACAAATGAGGTAGTGCTTCACTTGCAATGGCATAACAAATCTTGCTGGGTTTAAATTATTGAAAAACAATTTATAGGACCAATTGAACAATTGAAATGTATATGTGGTTAATATACGAGGGTGAACTCCCATATTATGCTCTACATGTCCGTAATTATTTCCTAAACGGTAGATGGGCAGTAATGCTGATACACTCTTTAACTGACCAGTAAGATCACCTGATCTAAATCCTCCCTATTTTTATTTTATTACTCGTAAAGAGTGAAGTTTCTTCAATTCCTCAAGAAACTCGAGAAGAACTACGGGCACGCATTCTTGCATCACAGCTAATATTGCTGAAGATGAGACAATATCACACACGCCGTGTTAACTTGCATAAATGTTACGGGCGAACCTCGGCATCGTATATATCTGGTTCTGACCGAGCAAACCGCGATGAGGTCAATAGTACTGACTAAACTCGAAAGGTGTTGGTTTGAGCAAATTAAGAACGAAATGAAAAACAGTATTACTAGAACGACACATATTTATAATTTTTTTTTTTATTACAAAGATGCAGAGAACTACCGCAAAACAAGACTGAAGTTAAAGGTAATTATTTAATAGAAGTATAAACTACAACAAAAACGAAATTAATCATAATATTGTTAGAACCATACATGTTTTTATTGATTACCAAATTACAAAAAATTTGCACAAAAGAGATGAATGACATTTCGAATTGCATTGAAGTCCTATTGCTTTGCATTTGCATCTATTGCTCGAACACTTGTGTTTACAGGGACAGCTTACAATCCCTCTCTTCTAGCACATGATTATGGTCTGCTAACCTCTTTAAGGCTAATAATTTCTTCTTGCTTCTTGCAGTCACTTACTTGATTTGTTGAGAATACGCATTTATTATACTACTTGAAGAAGAATGTTGATAAAAACCGTCGTCTCTCACTTCTGAAACTACTCCCAAAATATTCTTTGCATCAACTGTACTTCTGTAAACGTTATGAACTGGAAATTTTACAGTGATTCCGGCAACACAAAGGGGAAATGCTCTACCACTCACTACCTTCATTTTATTATTTTGTTTTGGATTTTATATTGGATTCCCGTTGTTTATTTTTGTTGTGATATCTTTGACAGAGAAATTAGTCGTTCTCGTAGAACTGCACACTCATTGTGAACAGGTGACTGCGGTTGCTACAGACCCTACGGTATGTTTTCACAATGTTCCTCCTCACATATACAGCACGGTTGTCGCTCATTCTGTTCATCCTTTACTTCTTCAACATCTTCAATTAATTCATCTATCTAATCAATTTGTACAACAGATTTACAAAATCTCACGTAGTCTATTTGTGATTTCACTTCATACATTCAGATATGTCTTCATTTTGCCCTGCGCCCGTAATATATACATTAGTGGAGGATCATTCCAACACGTCATTTGGCCATAATAATTCTATTACTACTTTGATTTTTAGTTGCGGTCATGATACTGCAGGGTTTTCAGGTTTCCTTGAAATCATCTACTGCTAAATAAGATCTGATTTCAAAAGGTATAACCGTTGTCTCAATATTGTTAAAGAGAACTCATTCGGAAGATGTTAATAAGGTACGCCAGCACTAAGACACTCCTATTAAGTTTATGTACATTTAGTGCAATTATCAGTACAATATGTCTATAGACTTTTATCAAATTTGATTATTCGAGTTCAAGCTATTTTGGAACAATTACCATTTCTCTATTGTTCTTCATCAACTTGAAGAGACTGTTAGTTTTCAGAAAACCATTTTTGGATAGAAGTATTTGAGATAAATCGATATAATCTTGAGATATATCTATACATATATATGTATGTGTGTGTGTATTATTTTCTTAAGGTATAAACTGACATCCTGCATATATATAATAATCACTAGGAATGTATAGGGTTTGTAGAGAAAAAGCATTTGAAGAGCACGCTGAAAATCGCTGGATTGAAATCACGTAAAATTGTAAGAAGTTTTCCGTTCCAATATCTAGTTTGCATTTATGATACATTACTTAATTAAAAACCGATTATATTAAGCAGCTACGCATTTAAGCAAGCTGTGCAAGGCGGGTAATATCCTCAACGGAGCCATCACAAGAAGCGGCGGCTCCTGGGCGCTGCAGCTCAAGCCGCTCATTACCACGGGTCGCGGATCCTGTTTCAATTAGAATGATCGAGAGCTCCGGAGTCTCGTTACTGCCCTTTACACTTCATCACCAATGATGATGGATAACGGGTAAACCACGCCACCAAGAAATTTTCAAATAACATTTAGATATATTTCAGTTCAACTACATTTTCCCTATAACACGTGAATGTTTTCTTTTAAATAGGATCGCTGTTTAGGTATTGTGCTTTTTACATGTTTCAAAATAAACTAGAATTCACTCTTAACATACAGTAATTATTGTTCGTAAATATATGAAACAACTAGAATCCAAGGCAGCAATCTTCTAATTTTGAGCAGAATAAGATATACGTACGCAACAAATTTTTCGTATTTCTGACCTCTACTTACCTATAGCATGGTTATTGATATCCCAAGAAAATGTCTGTTTGCAGCTCATTATATATAACAAAACGTCAAGCTGTAATTTTAGCGGGAATTTTTAGGGGAATCAGTTGCATTCACCCTAGCAGTCGATTTTCGAAAACTATATGTTTGTTCATTTATCGTTTAATAACTCAATTGTAACAAATTTTGAAAGTGAATCAATTATTATAATCATTTTAATATCACAGAGTTTTCCTGTGCTTGTTTCACAAGAAAAGTTTCAGAAAAGAAAATGAGATCCCACTAAAATGTATAAAAGCTGTGTGTATATCGATCGTTTTCCTCAAGATCTCGCGTTTGTAATAATATTGCTTCTGACTTAATTGAAGATGATGGAGACTATTAAACTGTGGGAGACAAGAATATATATAATTTTTTATATATTTACTGTTGAAATATACATAATTATTGTAATAGATACAGTCATATTATTTAAACAGTTCTTGATACCTTTTATCTACCTTTATTGTAAAGCATTACGTTATCTAGAAATCATCTATAAAGCTGTATGTCTTGTGCCACACCTTATATTTTCTTTTAAAGAAGTTTGTTTTTCAACAATATATTAACAACTCAT
>JABXWE010042691.1:0-23537 GCA_014611495.1 Limonius californicus | reverse complement strand
CTTTTAGTTTTTAAATTTGATCTTTTTGCCGCCTTGCTATGCTGTTTCCTCCCTTCAGGTGTCGAAGAGGGTAATGACCCCTTGGGGTGGTGTGATCAGCCATCTGGTCGGCAGACGGTGTCTGAACTCGCTGCCAGTCAGAAGCTGCAGCCATGTTTTTCTTAAGTTTGTGTAAAAATTGTTAATTTTGATGTATTTACAAGAATAAACCAGCTTAATTTTCAATTGTTATTCTTCGAGCTATTCCAAAGTAACTGCGGAACTCGGGAAAACACAACACGTTCTCCCTCGCAAGGCAATGGCAAACCAGCGAGGTATTCTGCCTAGTAAATCTTCTCTGGAGTAGAAGTGTTTACACTTCCCGTGGTTCGGAGCCCACGTTAAACTGTAGGTCCTCTATGTCTGTGACACTCTAAAAAAACGCGCAACACAGGCATAGGAGAGAAGATCGCTACGTCTCGTAAGAGATAAAGCACTCTAAGAAGTAATTTATTTGCGCAACTTGTATGTAAAATGGTATGCGGAGGAATTAATACCCATTTATATAAAATTAGAGGGCGCATTCTTTTGAACAATTGGGAAAAGGTTAAATTGCCCCAAGACATTGTAGGTATTAATGCTGAAGATAGTATAGTAAATATCTACACAAAAATATTTGGTCAGCTTAATATGGGCATTCAGAATATTAAATGCCAAAATTGCAACAACATTTTAGAAAAAAGATTACATTATGTTTCTTTAAAAATGGACGATGGTTCTAATATTGCAGAGTTAATACGTACTTATATAAGCAAAACAAATATTTCAAGAAATTGTCTTAACTGCAACAAAAGAAAGCAGGAATCCTCTATTCAACTTAACAACTCCTTTATTTTAATAGAACCGGTAAATGTTATAGATAAATTGTTAGAATTATCTCTGAAATTAAACAAAATTAACAAATGTATAGACGTAAACAATGCCAAGTATATCCTAAGGGGAATTATAGGGTATGAAGGTACTACAACGGGAGTAGGATTAGGGCATTTTGTGGCATACTCTCATAGGCACAATAGTAAATGGGAGAAATATAATGATTTGCAAGTGAAAAAAGAAAACGCTTCACCCACAGCAACAATAAGATGCCACTCCATATTTTATTCCACGTAATAACTTTATAAATAACATTTTAAAAACGACAAAAATGTATATCAACTGGTGTAAGGGGTAGTCATGCAGAATCTTTTGATATATTTTATCAAATAATTTTTTTCCATTCATAGTTACGGAACTATATATATTATTTTGAATAAGAAATTAATTTCAAAGCAATAGTTATATCAACATTTAATACAAAAATATAGATCAACACAAATCAAATGCAAGTTCGTATTACCGAAACCAATAGAATTAGAAAAAATTTAACGAGTTCCGTTGCTCTTAAACTCTCCACCTAAAATTCACAATTTCGGACTAATACGGGGTCTTTCAAGAATTTGAACTTAGAAGTATGTATTAAAAATTGCATTTAGACTAAGAATACGCGGCAATGGTTTCTGCGGAATAGTTTTATAAAGACTTGAATAGCGTAACCTTCGTCAATAATAATAAAGAAAATTTTGTGGGTTCCCAGCTTTTTGTCACGTCATGTCACACAATTTAACATCTTTAGAGGCCCTTTACAATTTACTTTGTAAAATGCTTTTTATTATTATTAAACAACTTCAAGTTAAAAATTTTATATGCTCCAGGATGTATTCTAGCAGCCTACATTTGCGATTATGTTTAATGTTTATGTTTATGATTATGTTATTTTTAAATTATATTTGTACGTAAAAAATGTCTATGCTTAATAAAAAAAAATTATTTTTTTGTATTACGATTTATTTATTCCATACACATTTATTTCAGATGTAATCGCTGATCCCAAAAATCCTCTGGATTTGGTTTTCTTGTAAAAGGCTTCATCAATAAGGACTTCCACGTTTTTCCAAATATTTCTAGTGACTTATCAACAGTAATACCACAAGCGGCTGAATTTTTGCGATAATTCTGTCGATTTATTGAGAACCGAAATCCTGTTGTCTAGCAACACGATTGAGTTTCACAATAAAAGACGGAATTATTAAAAAGTTCAAGCCACGAGTCGTATTTTATTAGATCATTTCACAAACAAAATTTCCTAAGGCAAGATCTACACTATACTCACACCACGGATTTGAAGTTGTACGTTGCATTTGATTTTTGTTTCCAAAGCCAATTCAAAATTAATTTTTTTTTTAAACACCGAACTTGACGGACGAATCAGATTCGATAGTCGAATTAGGATTATCCCGGTAACACCAAGTTGACGAAAGCTTCTCATTGATTCTTTCGACATGTGAGTGAAATGATCAATAAAATCTCTATTCTGATATGAAATGCGTAATCAGCGACCTCCCCCCCAATGCCTACCTAATTCTCTCGGTAAAAATATTATTGCTAGCAAATTTTCAAATTTCAGTAAAACTTTTTGGAATATTTTTCTATAACTCAAGTCTATTTGTGATGATGTAATCCAAGAAATACCTCTGATGACATTTATATCAAAAATTTCGATAAAAATTCAAATACTGTAAAGAAACCTGTATGATTCAGAAAAATTACCGGAAAATTCGGAGAAAATTTCAAGAAAATCCTTTTTTTGACAATGTATTCGTAATCAGTGACCCCGAAAACCCCTAGCGATATTTTTTCTTCGAAAATTCGACTTAGTATACAGGGTGTTTCTAAATGAAGTAGCATAAATTCTACCAGTGAATCTGCGGGTGAAAATAAGACTTTTGAGCTAAACAGACCTTAGTGCAAAGTTGCTTCCCTGCGGAGTTACAACGTCTTTAATGTTAAAGAGAAAAATTCAATTTGCTCAATAAATCAAGTATTCATATGTGGCAAATAGGCTTGTCTGTTGATGATGCGTCCTCAACATGAATATTTTCTAAATCGACTCATAGGGGGCGTTGCAACAGACAATTCATCACGTATTTCCTTAAACAACTTTTTTATCGTATTAGATAAGCATTTTATATATCCATCACTATTTAGAGCAGTTCAAACCACATATTTCTGTCTCTTGTGTTTTTTTCGTCTGTGCAATAGTGTTTCAGCAATGCACTTAAACAGAAATGCAGTTATTTTAAGAATTTTGAAATATCTCATATTTTCTTACGTGGCCATGAAGAAAGAGAAGTTATTTTACGTAGGTACTGTCACTCTGAGATTTGTTGATATATCAAACGTTTTAGTTCAAATATATTTGTTAATTTAGCTAAAAAAATTATGGTTTATTTTACAAATGAAGATGATGAATAATTGAATATAACAAACATTATCAAAAGTTCTACATCATTTTCACGACTTTTATCATTGTATATACGGTTAGGCACAGTTTGTTTTTATCTAGGGAAAATAGGTTTTAACTGAACGGAACGGAAGTTTCCTTAGTGCATTGTAATTAAATTAGCATTACCTTCTTGATAAATTGAAAATTAGTAACTATGATTTATGTGTACATACACATACATAATAATTTCTACTCTCTTATTTTCCACCTTTATCGTAATGTACTCTAGTTAAACCTTTAGTTGATGGGTAATTCACCCTACACATTTTAGCTAGATATAGTCGGTGGGGGGGGGCAACTCCTAAATTTTAGACCCCTATGTCTCCGCCCCTGTTGAGGTGCTAGCTATATTACTTCAGAGCTAGGTAGAGCTAGCTAAAGACTATCAGGAGCTAGCTTTTCAAGTACCTAAATCGACTGGGGGGGGCCAGCGTTAACTTGGCCCCACCCGAATCTCAGCTTCCCTCAATCAGAAACGGCTTAGATTTTTAACTTAATATTTAGGAGCTAGCTGGTGCTAGCTACAACAGTTTACCACAAAAAATTTCAGGTAGATGTAGTAGTTGGGGGGGGCCAACTCATAAACTTTAGACCCCTATATCTCCGCCCCTGTTGAGGTGCTAGCTATATGACTTTAGAGCTAGATAGAGCTAGCTAAACACTATCAGGAGCTAGCTTTTCAATTCCGTAAACCGACTGGGGGGGGCCAGCGTTAACATGGCCCCACCCGAATATTATCCTTCCTAATTGTTACACCTTAGGAGTGCTAGGTGTAAGAATTGAGAGCTAGCTAGTGCTAGATATAACAAAACCAGAGCTAGGTTTTGAGAAAGAAATTTTAAATGGGGGGGGCCAACTTAACGGACCCGTTATTTACTCCCTCATTACGGTTGTACAGCACTGCCAACACCCAAATATACGTGATTCGATAGTTGTTTTAACTGTTAATTGCCGAGGTCAACGTTTATAACCCAAAATTTGATTTTACTGATTACAAGAAATGAAAAATTAACTGTTGGAGTAGGACTTGATTTGATAAACGTATGTACCCTAATTAACTGATATGTTGTAAATTAAAGGCGTAAGTTAGGGAACCCATAAATTTTCTGTTAGTTGGATTGCCTATTATTATAAACAATAATAAAATAAACACCATCAAACAGAAAGCAATGAATTATTTGGCTTAGAATAAAAGAGTAGAAAGACTTATGTACGAGGGTGGTTTATCATTTATTGTCCCCGATACACAAGAAAATGACCTAGACATTTGAAACAACTTTATTTCTCAACATAATCCCCTAGAAGGTTAACACATTTACTATAACGATGATACAGAGCTTCAATGACTTTCGAAAAATCATTTACAACAGCCATCACCTCTTCATTGTCTCAAACATGTTCTTTCAGTTTGGGGAACAGGTGAAAGTCACAGGGGCCCAGATGTGGCGAGTATGGGGGTTGTCCTAAAATTTCGAATCTAGAAACCCACCAACGCGTTTTGCTTTATAGGCTCACGAATATTTGGTGTGAGTTTTACCCGTTACTGCGTGACCAGGTGATCAATAATCAATAACAAGAACAGCTTCAGAAACACTGTTGCCATTATCTTTCCGGCCAATGAAGTCACACGAAACTTTTGTGGGAGCAGGGAACCACGATGTCGCCATTCCATACTCTGCCGTTTTGACTTTGGATTAAAGTGATGAACCCAGGTTATATCTACAGTTACAAATATTTCCAAAAATCCATCCAAATTCGTGAGCATTAATCTCGCTCGCAGCAATGAGACACCTAACATCATTCCTTCTGATAAAGTGACAACATTTACGGAATCGGAAAAAACCGCATGTCTCAGCAATATATTTGACCATAATTCTCCGATCACTCAGTACCATACCATGCACCAAATCAAGAATTTCCTGAGTGACAACATTTTTTGGTGGTCAAGCACCTGGTGTATGTTGACACGACTTCGTGCCTAATTTTAAATCCCGCTACCAATTCTTAATTATTTGATATGACGGGATAGAATAACCCAACAGTCCGGCCATATCATTACACATTAAATTTCCTGCGATGATAAACCCTTGTTAAGAAGGTATTTTATCACAGCTCTTGTTTCGAATTTTTCCATTTCAACAAAGTCACCAGCACCACAGTAATATTAAATGTATAACTTTTATTAACAAAAAGATAGACACCTGCAACTTCTCATATATTAATATGGACAATTGACGTGACTAGGAAAAAATTTATTCAACTTACTCAATGCCTTCTGTGTTAGGGACAATCATTGATTAACAATCCTCGCACATTTAACTGGATATTTATTTGTTTTATTATAAAAAATGACCACAATGTCTACTACGTACAGAAACAGAAATCACAAGTTTTTGTAGCTCATGTTAATAAGTTTACTATTGCAGAATCCCCTTAATACCTGCAATATTTTGGGTGTGGAATACAGTCGAGTCCCATCCTATAGAAAATAAATTATCATCGTGCAGTTAATCAATAAATCGTTTCAAAGTTTCTTCTCGATGACTTTTAGCATTAATATAGCTATAGAAAAAATTAATCACTTGGTATTCACAGCTGCAAGGACACCAAATTTTGTTTAATGCAGAGGCGGTCCAGCAGAAAAACAGGGTTTGCGGCAGACCACATGCTAGAATTCTGTGAATTAAGGTCACTTCGTTGCTGAAACCACTAAAAATGCCTTTCCGGAATGTTTCTTGATGGTGATTGAACACAATCAAAAACCATCGACAGAATTCTACCCCTGCAGAACTAATGTATGACAATAATGCATTAACTGTTGCCTGATACGGATATAAATGTACATATTTGTGTAACATATTCTGACATGTTTCCACAGAGAAGATTATTCATTATTCCGATGGTTGCTGCATCACCTTTATCTGTAACTCGGCTGTCCACCGCGTTTTAATAACATTATGATTTTTGGAAAAACTTCTCAAACACACTATTAAAGTTTCTCTAATCTGCTGCCGTAAAATACAACATTTGAAAACTCAGCACATAATTGCCAGGAGCAGTTTGCATCAAACTATCTCCTAATTCCATCAGCTTTTCCATCATTACCAAGTAACTTTCAATCATCAAGGTTTTTTTTGTTTAAACGTGGAAACGGTTTCATATTATAAAATATTCACCTAAATCAATCGAAGATTAATTTTCTTATGAAAAAGCCACGGATTTGGACAAAATACATCAACTGAAACACATTTAGCGGCTCAAAAATCAAAAGTGTTACAAATAATACGACAGATGGCATTGCAGGTCAGAAGAAAAACTGGTGTAATACATTTCGAAATAAGATATAAAAGTCGCAGCCAACTCCTAACGATTTTATTGTTGAGGCACAAAGGTGCCTATTGGACGGAACATCCCTCGGAGTTTAATAATCATTCTTATATAATTAACATACTAAGAAATCTAAAAAATTGTGTTTCTCAATTCTTAATAGGTATCGATATGACTTTTAACGTAACGCAACTATATCTTAACAGACCTTATCCTGCAACACAAATTTCTTACATCAATCCTGGTCAGAATTGCAGATGCCATCCAATGAGTTTTTCATTTCTCCTTTGATTTACATTAAGGAGATCCTTAACTGACAGAGGCCTCAAAATGTAGTGCAGTCTTCTTCGTAGGCAATCTACGATTTTCCTTTGTGACCTGTGAGGTAATGGATCTTTCCTTTCCGTTAGAAAAACAGTAAATTAGCTGACTTGTGGTAACTTCGTCGCTGTGATAAACAAGTAGAAATGACCGCAGAGGCTTGTCACTATTCTTAATCTAAATTCTAAGTGATTAGTCAAGGCACTTGGGTTCTACGTATTACGTTTTTAAAGGATGTATTTTTCCTTCTTAGACGCGCAGAAAGTCCATAGAACTTAGGTCTAGTGACCCGTTGTACATAACCATCAGGAGTATTACTGGATATCTTCGAAAAAGTAGGCATCTTCCGGAAAACACCTTGCTACTCGGGATATCCTTCCCCGCTTGAGGCTCCATTAATACGGAACCAATATGCTTTTATATCAATAACAAGAGTCTGGTACATCGACATAGAATATCAATAGAGGTTTCTATCTCATTCCCACACGTCCTACATACGGGATCCTTGCTGATCCCTATAGTGTGTAAAAGCTTTTGTAGAAGGCCATGTCCCATCAGGTTATTTTGCGGGTACCTTTGTTGTTCATCTGCAGAAGCGTTTTGGTGACTTCGGGCGAACGTCTCCACATGAGGAGCTTGGCTTGCCGTAATTCTCCCTACAATATCCAAGGAGTAGAGGACTAAGCATCCGTCTGGCTCTTGATTTGCTGCTTCATGACTGCATGATGGGGTCCGAGAACCTGCTCTAGTCGTATCAATGGACGTTTCCGAACCAAATTTCAACAGAGCATCGGTGTCTTCGTTACCTTCTATATTGCTGCGATCCAGGACCAAGGCAGTTGACCCGATTACAGGAATCGAATTTGGTCAATGTTTGATAATAGTCTAGTATCAGCAAAGGATAATGGTTAATGCAGTAAAAACATTTCTTCGGCAGAGATTGCTTATCATAACGGCTATTCTTATTATTCTCTCTTGTTTTAGTCGTATGGCGAAGTAAGCGTTATTATGCATAACGGAAGAATCTTCTTCTAGGGCAAGCATTTTAAATAGGACATCTTCTTCGTGGAGTACATTAATGTACCTTTTTGTCGTTAGAGAGCCTTTTCTGATGACAAGTTCAATGGAGCCGTTTATGTAATACCGCCCCATACCTTTACTGAACCGCCAACTTCCTTAATACATGCTAATAAAAACCTCTCGTTTGACCAACTCGAACTCCATCATTTGTCCATAACGTGAAACTCGACTCAGCTGAAAACATCAGTACTTCACTGCCTTAAATGTTCACATCCACATGCAAAGCACATCTTCCTTCCTTCCTTCCCTCATTATTAATGATTTTTGGTTAACTTCGGATTCTTTGCTGGGGTCTAAGTCTCACTTGGCTTCTCGTGGTCGATTTCTTGTATTTAACCGCTTATTTCAAATTTCCTGTTTCTAGAAAGTTCGATTTGAAATCTACAAGCTGTTTTTGACCGACTGCGAAGGGTCTGAAATCTTAAAACTCGGTCGACTAGTAAGATCTTTGCTCTTGCAATTCTGTGTAGACCTCCTGGTAAACGACAAGTCTGTTGGTGCCTGTTCCATAGCCGCTACACCACACACTGGTTTACATCGAGTTCTAGACTCTAGAGTTCAGAGCAACACTTCGCTGTACTTCTTGTAGTTAGGTAACTGCCGCTATTTCTTCAAATAGGTTCAGATGTTTTCTCATTGTTCATTTGACCAAGAAACATTAATACTTAGTGGTTGAAATGAAGAAAATCGTAGCTGAATATTTAATTGATAAAATACCTTAACAGCTATCTCTTATCTGATATCGCATGGGAGAGAAATACCTTCTAAAGGGTTACCTCTTAATTCTTTTAAGTGGAGCTACTTATATTTATTTATTAAAATGTTACTAAAATTTAAATGAATGTGCTTACTGGAAAATATATCAAACAACTTCTAGCTCTGTCTAATATTGTTCTCATACATTAATTAACTAGAACAGGAAGTTCGTCTGTTAAGGTTTACATTACAAGTTAACACAAATTCACAGTAGTCTTCCGTAAAGCAGGATTCAGGTTGAAAATTAAGTGCTATAGTTAGAACTAGTGGCATTGCTTTGCAGGTTCAACAAAGGGTTAAATACTAATGAAATAGCAGAGGGTTGCATGATAATGACGTAACAAGTGTGAGAAAACACTCTTGGGAAATTCATTCTATTAGATAAGTTAGACTGCTATCCAGATTCGAATTAAAATGTTTAACACCGTATACAAAATGAATTCAAAGAATAGTTAGTGACTGTCTCTACCCACTGTTATCGTTGTATATTTGTAACATAGTTGAGGTCATTTTAGTCCATGCTGGTAAATTAAGTCGGGAGATAAATTGAGAAATATATTATATGATAAAATCGCAATTTGTCGGTTTTGTTCTGCAATGCTGCTTTCATATAATGCGCACAATGCACAACCGTTACGTTGATGTAGACCAAAACATATACAAGCAGTTCTCCAAAACTCGTTTGCAAACAATATCCTACAAAAGCCATCCGAATTTCACAACACCCTACTCCCTTTATTTCGCAAACATTTGAACAAAACGACAGGCAATAAAATACATTTGTAACACTAAATTCAGCATTTACGGGCAATAATCATAAAAAATATTAAATTTACTGCCGTCTGCTTGTTTTTCCGAACTCTTGTTTAGATTTTTAACAATCGGGTTTATTGGGGTTTATTTTGTATAAACGTTAATATTGGAGAATGTATAGAGAGGGTACGTAAAAAAATTACTCATTATATAGAAAAGTATTCCTAGAAATAATGTTCCGACTTGGTGCAGCACAGCAGCGAATGCACGCCCCAGACATGTATGATGTCATTTTTTAGTATGTCGCGCAGAATTAGCGAACGTAAAACCTGTACTAACTTCTAAAACATTGCTACGGTAATGCTGTGTAACGGACTAAACAAATGACATCATAAATATCTATGACGTGCATTAGATGGTTCGCTGCCCTAGGCATTACAAAAATAATAACTATGAGTTTAAATTTAAATTAAAACGTTATTCAGGATCCGTTCTAAAATACAAACACATAATAAAATTTATAGCACACACCGCTTGCTCTATTTTATATTGCAAACATTTTATCTCCGTATATTTAATGAGTAACTACGTCTGTAGACGGCCTCCGTAATCTAGTGGCTAGCGTACCTTGCCTATAGATTCAATGGATGTGGGTTCGACACTGGTTGGTGGGTGAGATTTTTCTGGCGGAAAAAACTCCGAAAGTGGGCATTCTGTCAGATAATATGTAAATCCGTAGATCTCGTTCCACTGCGGTGTGACACGTTAAAATGCACTACTCACTACCCCATATAGGCAAAATTCATAGTCATGGTGTACAATTAGCCGACAATTTCAGTACAGAGAGATGTTTGAAAAACTACATTTGCATTTATCAGTAACGCAGAAATCCTTGAAAAAATGTCAAGGCCATTAGTCTAAAACCATTCCACAGTAATATAATATATTGAATTTAAGATCTATGCTAGTATGGTTAAATTAACCACATAATAGAACAAACGGGATGTCTTCGGATAGGAGAAGAACAGGAAGACCCCAATCTACGAATTAAAGATATAAAAGATGCGAAAAATATACGTACATACACATTGGGGAGCACAACACCAAGCGCAGGAACCGGTAATAAAAATATAGAAACTAGAGGTTGAACAAAGTGATAATTACAATAAACACAAAAATGACAATTTACAGAACAATTGTACAAGCAAAATTGAGTTATGGATCAGACTGCTTGCAACTTTCGATGAGAGGTAGAAAGAAGATGGACATGTAGGAACGAATTTTATAAGAAGGGATGTATAATATTTAGGGTAGAACATTAGAACTGGTGAAGCCATAACAATTAAGCATATCCTCCCCCTTTCAGGATCATGTCGCCACTACCCTTCAAGGAGTCACGATTCTACTCGCCCATTGCGAACTGACCATTGCACTGGCTTCCTGTATTCTTGCGTTGGGACGTCAATCTAGTTCTGACTTCCAACGTTGTAGTCTAGGCTATCCGTCTCACATCTTAAATCTCCGATGCCTCTCAAGATTATTACTTCGTCGTCGGCGTAAACTATCTTCCGACACCACTCTCCCCCTTCCTCAAAATTCTCGTCAAAAACTAGGTTCCAGAAGAAAGGGCCTGGTATCGGCCCCTGAGGACATCCTTCCTCACATACTCTTTCGGCTATTTCTTCGTCCTCTCTCCTAAACACTTTCGTCTCTGTGAGATAATGTCTAATTAGAAGATAAGATGTCCGGCCACCTTAGGGTATGAATTCACCTTCCTCATCCAACAACAGACCTACTGCGTATGTTTCCCCCGTTTATTCTTCAATTCTCCTGCACTCCTCAGGTGCGTCGATAGTTGCCCACTTCTTCCTAAAATCATACATGTTTCTACTTCCCTCATCCTTGCGGCTAGTTGACAACCCTCCCAGAAAACGGACAAAAAGAATATGACTATAAAGACAATAGAAATTAAACTTTGATGGTACAAGTACATGATGGATGGACGAGGTGCGATCGCCAATTCGAGCATTCAATTATATACCAACAAATAGAAGGAGAAGAAGAGAAATAGCCACATTCACGTGGGGCAGCAATTAGGGACAAAGATATAGAGGAGGAGAAACGAAGTTATAGGAGAGAAGCGATAAACTGTAAACTTACTCAGGGAGGTGGAGTGGTTTCCGAAAAATGATTATGGGAAGAAAGTCTTGCTTGTTATGGTGCTCATGGTAAGTCAAAATCAGTAGGCGCGACCCCTTTCAAATCACAGGTAAATTGAGATCCTCGAGAGAGGGCCGAGGACCAGCAGCTTACGAAGAATCGAACTTACCTTTATGTGCTTTCTCCTAAATACTTCTTACAAAATACATACAAATGGAAAATACACAGAAATAGCAAGTAAGGAATTTTAAATAATAGCTATAAATATATAAAGAAACATATGAAATGGTTGATACACTTAGAAGCAAAGAAAAGAAACGTTCAAAGCAGTGCCAGAGTCGGTCTTATTATGCATTATCCTTAAACAAGAGGCTTGGCGACCGCCGAATTTGATGACTCGTCGTTTCTGGCTGCGATATTTAAAACAGCCAGGACCGAACATCGCAGGCACAAAGTTTTTAGTTAAAACGGCGACAGCGCTAAAGAGGATGAAAGAGGTTTAATTTTTATCCACAGAAAGTGAAGCGAGAAAACGACACCGTTTTTCGACAATATTATTGATTCCTGTTTGTCGGTAAGCCATCTTCGGTCGATTCTTTAAAATGGTTAGAACGTAAAAAATAAAACATCAATTAAATTACAGGATCAACATCATCAACTTTGAAACACTAAGTTAGACGTTGCCACATAACGTTCCCCTGTTCCCCTTAAAAAAATAGGAAAACGATCAGTTGGCTAGCACATATGTTAAAAGGGACCGCGAAACACGTGTAGTCAAAGGCATGATTCCAGGAACATTCCCCGCCGAAACAATACACATTCAAGTAATAATATTTCGGGATAAAGAAGGTGACCTAAGATACTTTGTTTAGGATTTAAAATAAGGCAATTAATTTAACAATTCTTAGAATTTGAATGTAAGAAAATCAGACGAACGTCACAGCTAATGTCAGTTGTAACGTAGTTGTAACAATTATGATTTTGATTTTTAATATTTCATAGAGTCTGTGTAAAATACGAAACTACATAAAAACTAGGGATTTGTTTCCGTCGCGTTCGCGCCCTATTTTTATGTGCACATGTCGCTCTGAAAACTAATTCGTATTTTGCATGTTATGAAACATACAGTTTAAGATTTTTGGTTGCATACTTTCATTTTTCGCTGTATAAACGTAGTAAGGTGTGACGTCACCAAATAACTGATGACGTGCACGCAGATTAAGGGCAACTTCTGTTTACTACTGCTATCTATACCATATATCTACAGTAGAATTGCTATAATTTTTGTTGGAGTAATAGCCAACAGAAACTTAAATTAGATAGTCGCTACCAATAGACACTAAATATATGGCAGCAGTTTGCAACTTTGTGTTCTGATGAACGCTTTCACAGGAAAACAATTTTCAGGTGCTGTTTTCTCAAAGTTTCTTTTATTCCTAGTGCAGTTCTTTACAGAAGGTCACGAATGAAATTACGCAATCTTCAACAATAAACCCAAGAAATTTATGCCTCGCGTAATGAGTTACACAATAAACCGGAAAAGTCAGAAGAGTCAGATACAAGAGTTGTTTATGAGACTTGCGTGTCTGGGTTTCAATTACTAGTAACAATAATTTAGTGCTCTAGTTACCATTCGAATTTACTGCTTGCGTCAAAATCTCCTTCCTCATCTAGCAATCAAACATGTAAACAGAGCTGTTATTGCCGTTGGCAGCACTAGATTTATGGAGGATATAGAAGGATGAACATCCAGAATTGCGCCAGTCTGTACTTCATGCAAACTGACGTTACTATTCAGCAATTCTGCCGCAGATGTTTGTCAACATTTGCTTTAATTTATATAATTGCAAACGTATTACCGCATTTAACCCAAATAGAGAGTTGTTCAACATATTCTGTTTGTGAGGACACAATATTGACGGTGTTAAGTGCTTTAGGATGGACCAATTGGGAAAAATACAATTTTGAAGTAGTCTGAATCTTACTGACTAAAAATTGATTAGTGTACGGAATATTTTTAAAATTAAGTTATATTAAGAGATTTTGCTCATTTAAACCTAACTTAAGCAGCTATATAGTGTTCCAAGTTTTTCTCTGGAGGCCAAATATTTTAAACTTTCTTATAGATAAAATTTCAAACACTGTGACTTTAATGTCGAAATATTGGAAAACTCTCCGAAACTTAGAGACCTTATACTCTGAATTTCGATTTTAATGTGGCAATCTTCTACTTGAGTTAGTTTTTATTGCATGACAATGCATCTGCCCATTCTACAGTAATTGTGAAGACATAGCACATGACGTTGTTGAGATCAATCCCCAACGTATGACTTTTTTCCCATTCATTCAAATATTTCAGGACGTAGAAAATATTAAGAAAAATGTAACCATCCCAATGAAAGCAGTTTCTTCGGACGTCGTTGCCGACTATTTTCAGAAGCTTTTAGAACTCTGAATAACTGTTTTTAACTAAATTAGATAAGCTTCAAATATTTGACGTGTTATTTAATGTTTATGTTGTGTTTCTCTGTATCGTTTTAGTCCGAAAGTAAATTTTACGACGCCATATAATATGTATAATCTACACTGCAAAGGTCTAGCGGCGCTGATGGAACAACATATTTTTAAAACTATTCGGCTACTCTTTTAATGGATATAATTACTTCATGTTTTCTTGGGGTTACTTAGTTGAACAATTTAAATTAGTAGCTATAAGACCTAATTATAAGAAAACTGAAAATCACAGACTTTCGAAGTGCTTAGGCGGATCCTTACTACTATTCTAAAAGCATATTAAACAACATTGCTATCTTCGTATTCTACCAATTCACACACAGTTTAGAATCATAAAAATGATATTCTACTGAATGATTCTTCAAAATCATTTGACATCATAAATCACAGATTATTGCTGCATAAATTGTTTGCATATGGTAGAAAAACCATTACCATTGAAAAGATAGCATTGTATCTTTCTGTGAGATATCAATCTATTCTAGTGTCAAAAAGTAGCCCAAAGTCATTAGGTAATACCACCTTGACTATTACTAGCGCTCCACAAGGAATGTGCTTGGGCCATTGTTTTTCATACTTGTCATGAATGATCCAACAACTTACATGTGCTATATACTTAGCACTGTGATGTAGTTGCTGTTGGTGGAACCTAGCATACGTAGTTAGATGTAATCCAATGTTAACTACAACTGAGTGATTCTGACCCCGCGAAAGTTTGGCACTACCTTCCTCGTATGGGTAAAGCCACATACGACATATCTATTGTAACAAAGCAAATGTCTGCATTCATATCTGCCATCTGGCTGATCGGAAGGTTTTCATATCTTTGACATCGTAGTTCAGACAGCGGTTCTGTTGGTCAATTCAGTTTGCAATAGTCTCTCCATTTTGATCGCTTTTTGGGTATCCTAAGTTGATATAATGAGAGTTAAGGTCTCCTAAGTACACCCTTGCGTGTTTATAGTTGAAAATAGCTTATTCCCAATTGGTATTAGGAGGCTTGTATACGATTATAATTGTTGTTCCTGATATTTGGATTGTTTTAATTATCATATTTTATTCTGGAACTTTCGTTCTGTGTAGTATTTGTGCTTCGTCCGCAAAGTGCGTTTTCTGCAGAGCTATAATTTCTATTATCGTTATGTCTGGCTATTTTGCTCAAATATTTCAACTTTCCTCTTAATATTCTTTTTATGTTTAATTGCAAATGTGAACAGATAGTCCAATATTTTTTGCTTGCTTACGGTGTCGATATTCAAATTCTTTAACAATCGATTCGCTTATCCTGTAGAGCTTCTGACGGCAATTATTATTATTATAGAGCTTTCACAGGCCTTGTAGGACCATCGCTTTGATGTGGGCCAGGGCTAAGCTAATTTGTGCTATGCACAGCAGGGCCCGACTGTGCAGGTTGCCGTGCTGGTGGTTAACCGTGCTTAACCTGCCTGGTGTGTGATGTATTTACTTTTTGTGTAAATGGTCTTGTTACTCCTCTAGCGCGATCACCCGGGGAATTAGAAAACTTTCCGACTCTAGAGTAATTCGAACCGAGAAGCTTTAGGACTATTATATTCAAAGCTTGGCTCTCTTACCAATGAGCCACCTCAATCCTTTCTGATGCCTATAAATACTGCTATTATGGAGCTTTCACAGGCTTTATAGGCTAATCGCTTTGGTGTGAGGCAAGGCTAAACTGATTTGTGCAATGCAAAACAGGCCACTTTACATTAATAAAATAAAATACCAGCATTCGCCACGAACATTCGACACATACTGGGACTTCACTTCTACATCCCCACCAGTATCAACTCAAGCTTTTACTTGAAACCAATGGAAATTTAAATTTCCTGCTTGTTACTTCATCTTTCAAACTACTAACTGTAATAAGCAGAATCCGAAAATTATGCCAGACCAGATCAATAAATACGTGACGTTACAGTTAGTTGAATCTATTACTGGCCGACTGCCCATTGATTCGTGCGTACGAATCAGTATTTTACTTAGAAATGGTCTCAGTAAATAATATTCGCCGGGACTACTTTGTTTTGACTACTGCATCAATTTCTTGTAGCGAGGTAATGCGACTTATTTGATCGAAATAAATATTTCATAACGTTTATGAAATATTTACTTTCTTAATTGTACATGCCTCTGTGAACGAACGACGAGACCACCGGTTAACAAACTATTCGTAGAATCTAAATTATATTACCAACTGGTGCTACCGAACCGGTGCGAACCCTCTGAATATCAGAACAGCCTGATTGTTATTTTTCTTATGTAGATCGGGGGTCAGCAACCATTTTGAAGGGTCGGGCCATTTGAGTAACTAATAAGTGGAGGTAGGCAGGTGGAAGCGGGCGTTCTGCGACACCTCTAAGAAAGGGTTTTTTTGCAAGCTTAGTTATGAATACAATTCCGCTATCTTAACTTTTATTTCGGGAGGTGGTATATTTTTCGATCTACAAAATCTTGAATCCGCCCCTGCAGGAAGGGCATTCCAGTCAGTGTGCCAGCTAGTGTGGTGGCAGTCACTACCAAGCCAGTGAGAACCTACGGACTATCCGGGTTGCGGCAGGTGCTAGTATACAACACACAGATTCATTAGGCAAGCAAAAGGATGCAATACTCTCAATTTTTTGCCCATGTTAGTAAATTGCTTCTTAGTTACTCATAACTTTATGTTATGATACTCAATTTAATATTATCGATATTAAAATATAGAACGATGAAAGGTAATGTAAGCTGGGTTAATAAGGAATCCATAAATCGAATAAAGGAATATTATGAACGTTCGGCTGACAGTGACGGCTTGTGCGGCCATGACCATAATTTTTCTAAGAATCGCTAAAAATTAATATATTGGATCGGTAAGGGCAATAACGATTTTTTTACGAAACATTATGCACGCCGCATGGAAAAGAATTAACATGTGGCCTGTGGTCTACAGGTTTGGAGACCCCTGATATAGATCATGGGAATGACCGTGAGATACATTTAGTCCAGCTCGGAATCCCTATGTTTAGACCGTTTGTCGTGCTGCTGTAATAGCAGTCCGTAGAGACGGGATGCACCATCTTGGAGGTCAGGTACACATCGCTCATATAATAATACTAAGGCCCTTATACTAAACCAGCCGGAAAGTAGGTTTTTAATACTATTTCATTACATCATATTGATTTTATAATTATCTACCAAGTAGTCCTACACAAATTTAAAATCGTATTAGAAATAATTCACTGTTTGCTAATTATTGGAAGCGGTGGTTTAAGTTAATTAATTTTGGAAGAACTTATATCCAGAAGTATTCCTCTGTCAAGTCACTTTACTTAGTTCAAGTTCCTACTGAAGATGGCAGCTTAGTTTCTGAAATAGATATTTAGGTTTCTTCCCAAATTTATTTACTAATTAATGTAGCCTGACAAATGATAAGTGATAACTTATTGTGTATGGCCTTGACTATAAAATTTACCTGTATGTGTCTATAGAAACAAATTATAGTAGTAATTATTATTATTACGGCAATCAAACAAAATTAAAACAAAAACAAATAACATCTTCATTCGCTGATTAGTTACTGAAAACGTGTAAAGCTTTTTGAACATTAGCCATAAATGTATTAAGTAATAAAATAAATGGAGATCACTTTCAGTATATGTCAAATATTGTGCGGCTTTTTCTTGTATCAATCTGGAAATTGTATTCCCTCGTGTATTAATTTTACGAAGGGGAATTCAGGAGCTTCAATACAATTCATTTAAAAGAACGCCCCCCATGATGCTCGTGCATGTGTATTGTAATTTTCTTAAATGTAAATTTTGAATGCACTATATAAAACCCTACAATTTAAATACACACTTATTAAAATCGGTTAATAAATAATAGAAATACATCTAAAAGCAAAAACCCGAATTTTTTGACCCACCTGGTATATAAATATAAAAAATACAAGTCTTTGCTTGAATTTTTTTAGTCGGTAAATGAATAGACTAATCTGCAACTAAGAAAGACAAAGACTGGGTAGTTCCTGAAAACAAAAACGAAGGACGGAGATGAAAAGGGCCCGATCATTTATGTTCGCAATGATGGAGTTGGTAGACTTTGGAGGCCTGAGGCTAACCAACTTCTCTGTTTCAGACACCGCAATCAGGGACATCTCTTTTCTTGTTGGTCTCTTTGCCACCCCCAGCATTACGTTTTCTCAATTTCTGCCGTCGAGCGTTTGTCTTGCTCAGTGTACTTGCTCAGTTCTATTGACTTTCGAGTTAGCTTCACAACTTGCGAGATATAGCGCCATCGATATTTGTTGGCTATGTCTAAGCAAACTGGGCGGTTAGGGAACAAATTGCAGTTTGAAGTGGTTCCTGGTTTTGTTTTATATATAGCCGTTGAACTGCAGGCGTGGAAAAACTCCCACGTTCTTATTTCTTGCAAATTACACTCAATTTGCGCCCAATCTAATTTCGATTAGCGTCACAGTTTTAATAGACGCGAGAAATATTGTAAAAGTAACAAAAAATGGCCGACCGGGCGCGAAACTTCGAACTTAATAGTTTATTACGTGCTGTAGGAAGTTTGAATTTAAAGTCTTTTCTTTACAGTTAAAGAACTAGGTTTGCTACTTTCAAGGAAAGTTGTAATAATGCGGGTATTATGTATTTTTCTTGATAACTAAGGAAGTTCGGAGCTGTAAATTATTTAGTTACTAGAAGTAAGCAACCGGATATGTACTTGGCATCTAGAATCTTTGATAAATTTCTATCTTCTTAAAATATAATTCATTTAAAAATTTCATCGATAATGTGGACTATGGATAAGTTAGAAGAATAATTTAATAAATGACAGTAACGTATTGGTTAATCTATGTGGAACTTCAAACACATATAAAATTATTAAAAGTAGGGTTATGTTACTTAACGTTGATCAAAACGAACAATCATATTGTCGTTATAACATAGAAGTAATTAAAATTGAAGAAGTTCATCATTTATTTGACCGTTATACAAGAATTCCTCCAAGATAACCAATTTAGAAGAAGTTTTTGGATACGAAAAGTTGCTCATTTGACGATTGACAAAGGAGTCAGCATTCCAATAGCGAATTCGTGCATTGTAGATCACTTGTGGTGGCATACAATGTAGTTTAAAATTACTAAGCTCAAGAAAAATGTAAATGTGGTAGCTCTAAAATAAATTTGATTAGGGTAGTTTGAGAACAGTTAAAAATAGTTAACCATGAGAATTTTGGTTTATTGTTAAATCACAGGTATTTTGAGCAACTGTTGTTGCAATTGGATGGAAGCAGAACAGCAATGGGTTGCATCTTATGTTAAGACATATTAACTTGACTCCATCTGCTATAACCCTTAGTTTAATATAACAAGCGATCAAATAGATTTCAAATTATGGTTGACTGTGAGTGCTACAAGGCATCTTGTAGCTGTCATGTTACGTACCGGCCGGACCTTGTGTTTATTTTTTCGAATGTAAACTCAAGTCAAAGCGTATGTCTTCGCAGTACACACATTTTTAGACAACAACAACTGATTTTGACAAGTAAATAAGTTAGTTGATTTTGATAATTGCTCAAACTGGCATTTGTTTATAGTTCAATATCAAATATTCTAAAAATTAGCAAACCCCTCCCTAATTGGAAATCGTTTTGATCATATGTTATAGAGAATCCTACGAGGATGGTTCATCTATTATTGTCATTAACATAGAAGGCATTGATCGACAAATGGATAATTGTTTTCCTAGTAACATCAGTTGTTGACATTAATATATATCAAGTAACAGTTGCCTACCTTCTTGTTTATAAAAGTTATACATTTAATATTGCTGTGGTTCTGGTAAGGTTCTGGTCCAGGTGCTGGACCCCCAAAAACTATTGTCACTCAAGAAAGTATTGATTTGGTCCATGATACGGTACTGGGTGATCGGAGAATTACGGCTAAATGTATTTATGAAACATGTGGCTTTTACGTTGGAACCGTTGAAAAACACGAGGAAATCAGTACACAATGAATTCCGAAAATATTGTCACCTGATTAGAAGAGGGGCCAGCTTGTTCACTGCTGTGACCAATTTGAGGTTAATTTACACGGATTTGGACGGATTTTTTATAGATTTGTAATTGTACATGGCTTCATCACTCTGATCCAGAGTCAGAACAGCAGAGTATGGAATGGCGGCATCATGATTCCCGCCCCCACGGAAGTTCCCTGCAATTTCATCGCCCGGGAAGATAATAGCAACAGTGTTTTAGGATTCCGAAGGAATCTTTTTAGTTGATTATTTACCACGTGGTTCACAATAACGAGCGGCCATTACGCAAAACTCATACCAAAAATTCGTCAGGCTATAAAGCAAAAAAGGCGTCGTTCTGTTCCACTAAGACGGCTGCTATCCACAATGGTGTATTTGAAATTTTAAAACAACCCCCATATTCGCCAGATCTAACCTCCAGTGACTTTCACCTGTTCCCCAAGCTAAAAAACATCTTCGGGGAACTCAGTTTTGGGACGATGAAGAGGTGATGGCTGCTGTAAATGTTTTTTTCTAAATGCATTCAAGCTCTGCATTGTCGTTACACTAAGTGTGTTAACCTTTTAGGGGATTATGTTGAGAAATAAACTTGTTTCAAAAGTCGTTTGCCTCTATACCTATCAGGGACAATAAACGATGAGCTGCGCTCGTATATTATGTTTTGCTCTATTTTTCAATTCCTACGAAACAAAATTGCTGCTACGTAGGCGTCGGTATTGCGAAATATGAGAAAATGTGAGAAATTAAAGTTTAATAGAAATTCCTTACTCTTTGCAAGTGAACATAGTTTCGCGATCACCCTGCAGCTAACAATAATGAGTGTATGTGTTACGAGTAAAACCTGAAATTAATTATTTTATGAAATATCTATTTAATTAATAAATTAACGAACAGATCCTATTAATGTATGAGCAGTCAACAGTTTAACTAATTATAACATAAAGGAATTAGTCGCACCCAGTTAATGTTTATTGAATGCCTTCACTGAATCAAAGATGTACGTGGATAAAATCTTTGCGCTATTGCGCAGAAGCTGAAGTATTTATTAGAAACCTAAATTAGAAGATAATTTCACGTAGACGCCGACAGAAAATATTGGGATTTTATTATCATATGTCTGTGCTGGGATAATCGATCGCTTAATGTTGTATCAGTGCTATCGCAACTGGTAAAATACGAATTTAAATTGCTTGATGAATATGGATAGATTCTTTCAAAACGTTCGTATTATTACAAAATATTGCACATGTCACAATATGTATCATCTATTATTTGCACTTCAAAGAAACCATGGTAGGAAAATATTCAGTACAAAACCGCTTTTAAAGACATGATACTGAACTTTGAATTATCCGCGGATTCTGCTGACTATAAATCATTAAAAAAATCCGAGTGTGAAATTGTTTCATGAGGAAGGTGGCGTTATCGCAAAGAAATGTAGTGAACAACCATTAAAAGCTAATGCGAAAACTATTGATGCCGTTACGTAAATTACGCAATATGTTGCTACGTTGACGAACCTGTTAGAAAATCTATTAAGGTCAGTTAAATGCAGAATCCTAGAATGTTTTATTACTTTAACATTATAATTCTATCATGATATTTAACGAATACATTTGGAATTTTGCCGAAAACTGTTTGTTAATTAATATAATATGAATGCTGTACATTAAAACATCATTCATGTATATCCTAGAAAACAAAGAAAATATGAAATCATTGGAGATGATAACATTAGTGTTGAACGAGTTAGGTCGATACAGGATTTCGTCATGAAGAAGCCTCCAGGGGCCACTTGAAAACATGAAATTTTGTAGAAAAAACAAAGCGATTATAAAATATAAATGTCACGTTCTCGTATACAGTGTGTCTCAAAACGTACCGGCAATATTTGAAGGAAGAATTCCAGAACTTATTTAGAGTCCAAAAGTCTATATAAATATATATCCTAAACGTAACCGTGAACGAGTTATTGTTTATTTCATAATTTATGTGGCTAAAATTTTAGTTCAATGAATTTCTGAAATAGTGATCTTGTTGCCATGATCGCACCTTTTGTTTGGTAGCATTTGATCATCGTTTTTAATAAATTATTGTTTGTAACTTGTCAGTTTATTACTGTGATATTGGAGTTATTGGCTTCTTCTTTGTATCCTTATTCACATCGTAATTCACAATATCAATGTTATTTTCAAAAGAAGAATATGCAGATATTCATTATGTTTACGGTCTGTGCGATGGAAATGCTTTAGCAGCACAACAAGATTATCGTAGAAGATATTCCAATAGAAGACTGCCTACGCGTGCAGTTTTCTTTAATTAACATCGGCAGCTGAGGATACATGGCACTTTCAATACAAGACATGCAGTCGGCCAAGGAGTTGTCCATAGACGCATAAACGATGATGAACAAGTTCTTGATTTATTACAAGAAGATCCGTCTTTAAGTGTTCGAAGAATTATATTACGTGTTGAAATATATTAGAAACCAGGTTTGAAGAATAGTAAGGAGTGCTCGCTTACATCCATATCATCATCCTCAAAGAGTTCAAGCTCTAGGACCTAGGTAATGATTTTGAAGCTCGTTTAAGATTTTATAATTGGGTACGAAATAATCAAAACCTACCGCATATTTAATGGACCGATGAAAATTCTTTCACATGAGATGGTATCAATAATTATCATAATTTTCATGAATGGGCTGCAGAAAATTCTCATTAAAGAAGACGCTCGCATTTTCAACATCAATTTAGTGTTAATATGATAGCTGGTATTCTTAATGATCGTCTGATTAGACCATTTGAATGCCAAACTGTTGGAATGGGGCGAATTACGAATATTTTCTAGAAAACTCTTTACCCTTATTACTGGAAGATGTGCTATGAAATACTAAACGTACAATGTGGTATCAACACGATGGGACACCAGCACATCAATGTCTTCGTCTTAGAGCTTGGCTTAGCGCACATTTTCCAGGCAGATGGAATGGAGTTGGATGCTCTGTAGTATAGCCACCGCGTTCGCCGGACCTGACTCCATTAAATTTTGAACTTTGCGGCCATATGAAACAGATTGTTTATGTAACTGAAGTACACATGGTAGAAGAATTACGCCAAAGAATACAGCAGGCTGCGGATATTATTAAGAACCCAGCAACCATATTAAGAACGCAGCGATCTCTTTGTGTATCGAACACAAGGGAGATAATTTTGAACATT